>BPLR01013769.1:0-257193 GCA_021605095.1 Caerostris extrusa | reverse complement strand
TGATTTTGTTTAATTACATGTTTTTTATTTATTTAATGGAAGTTTAAATACATATGAAAATGAAGAACGTAGAAGAAAAAAATATTTTATGTTATTCATTTAAAACAGGAAAGCAGATTGTTAAATTTATTAAACAATTGAACAATAATTCTTATTATATTTCTCTAAATGTTTTGAGGCGTATATCTGTGTGAAGAAACTGAAAAGTTTAGAATATTTCCACATCACTGCCGACACCAGGCAGAATCTTACAGAAAAGTTTAAGTATTAATATTTTTCTAAGACGCTTTTGTTGAGAGAATTGGAATCAAATTGTGGTATTTACTTTGGAAATATCACATTCAATCTTTCATTGACGTTCAATAAAAAAAGACGTTTTTAATTGTATATGTAATAATATAATGTCTTGCTATAATCATGTTAAAATCTTAATTCTACTTGAAATATCAATGATAAGCAACGAAATTAATTTTTTTGAAACCCCAGGTATTTAAATCTGAAACAATAGTCAGTTTTCATTTTGGAATTTAAATTTATAAAAATGTAAATGCCTGTATAATTATGCTTTTAAAAAATATAAATACAAAACTAAGCATGCCTATAGGGGAACTGTCAAAAATAGAAGAAGAATCAGTCCATTAAAGGACTGACAAATAGAAATAAGCAAAGACGATTTACATTTTAAATCTCATGGACGTCTTCCCAAGATTGAGCTCCAGAGAAATAAAACCTTCCTCCCAATGAATGCTATTCATCAAGGGCTATCAGCTTAAGAATCACGTAAGTTTTGAACTCTCAGATATCCATCATGTCTTGAAAATAATCAGACAATGGAATGCGGCTCATCACAGACAAGACTTTCAGCGATGAAAAGGAATTTGATATTGCCTTAAAGAAAACTATTCATGGGCACTCGAAGTTTGACATCTCAAACTCTCTTCTCGATGGACTCAATTAAATGATTCAACGGACCATGTGTTATTCAGAATAAGGGAGGGAGGGCAAAAAAAAAGTTGATGGCAGATTTGCATATTTGTTTGATAAATTGTCCCTAATTTTCTTCTCCTTATGAGTACTCTGCCTGTGCATTTATTTTTTGTTTATTGGTATTTTATTAAAACCTTCATGGCAGTGATTGGCGGAGCAGATGAAAGTTTTCTTTTATCCCCCCCCCCCCTCCCTTTTGACGTCCAGTTTTGGATGTTTAATATTTCCCATTTGCATAATTTTGAGTTATCAACGGGGCAGAACACATTTTTAGGTGACTTTTTGGGGTACTTTTTGGGAACTAGTTTAGCCCCGTGTTTGGAGGATGAAAACATTTTGTTAGGAAAAAAATGGCAGATTTTCTTAATGAATATTAACCGTTGAATATTTTAAGACATTAAATAAACTGACATCTTGTGCCTAGAAAGAAAAATCTGTGAAAATATTCATCAGGGCATGCTTCTATGGAAATTATTTCTACGTCGTGCAATTATAAGGGATTTTTTATTTATCACATAAAAAACATTAATGAAGTTGTTTGATGAAGTCATTTAAAAGAGTGATTATTTTTAATTAGATTTTTTTATTTATTTATTGAAAAGTTAAAAGCATATGAAAATGAAGGACGTATAAAAAAAATTGTTTTATGTTAGGCATTTAAAACTTTTCATATTATATCTTGCAGGAAAATATAACTTTTAAACTTATTTAACAATTGAAAAATAATTTTTATTGTATTTCTCTAACAGTTTTGAAGCGTATATATAATTTGTGTGAAGAAATTAAAAAAATATAGAATATTTCAACATCACAGCCCCACCAGACAGCATTTTACAAAAGTATAAATATTAATACTTTTTTTTTTTCGAAGAGGCTTTAGTTGTTGGAATGGGAATAAAACTGTAGCATTTACTTTGTAAATATCACATTCAATCTTTAATTTACATTCCAATAAAAAAAAGGACATTGTTAATTATATATGTAATAATATAATATGTTGCTATAGTCATGTTAAAATATTAATTCTACTTGAAAGACCAATAACAAGTAAACGAAAGTAATGTTTTTTTGAAACCAACGCCATTTAAATTTGAAGCAAAAGTCAGTTGCACTTTGGTATTTAAATTTATAAATATGTAAATGGTTGTATAATTATACTTTTAAAGAAATATAAATACTAAACTCAGTATGCCTGTAGGGAGTTGTCAGAAACAGAAGAAAAATCTGGCCATTAAAGGAGTAACAAATGGAAATAAGCAAGGAAGATTTACATTTTATATATCGTGGAAGTTTTTCCAAGATTGAGCTCCAGAGAATAAATCCTTCCTCCCAATGAATGTTATCCATCAAGTGTAATCAGCTTTAGAATCACGTAAGTTTTGAACGCTCAGATATCCATCATGTCTTGAAAATAATCAGACAATGGAATGCGGCTCCTCACAGGCAGGACTTTCCTCGATGAAAAGGAATTTGATATTGCCTTCTAGAAAACTATTCATGGGTACTCATGAGATGTCAAACTTCTCCTCGATGGTCTCAATTAAATGACTCAACGGACCATGCTTTATTTAGTATAAGGGGGGGGCAAAAAGTTGATGGCAGATTTGCATATTTGTTTGATGAATTGTCCCCAATTTTCTTCTCCTTATGAATACCCTGTCTGTGCATTTATTTTTTGTTTGTTGTTATTTTTTATTAAAACCTTCGTGGCAGAGATTGGCTGAGCAGATGAAAGTTTTCTTCATTACCCCCTCCCCACATCCAGTTTTGGATGCGTTTAATATTTTTCCATTTGCATAATTTTGAGTTATCAACGGGGCAGAACACATTTTTTTGACTTTCTGTTTCTTTTTTGGGACTAGTTTAGCCCCATGTTTGGTAGGTGAAAACATTTTGTGGGAAAAAAATGGCAGGTTTTCTTAATGAATATTAACTGTTGAATATTTTAGGAAATTAAATAAATTGACATCTTGCCTAGAAAGAAAATCAGTAAAAATATTCTCCGAGACATGTTTCCATGGCAATTATTTCTACTATGTGCAATATTAAGTAATTTTTTTTATTTATTGCCTGAATACATTAATGAAGGTGCTTTTATGAATACATTTAAGAGTGCTATTTTTTAATTACATATTTTATTTATTTATTGAAAGGTTAAAAACATATAAAATTGAAGAACGTATAAGAAAAAAATTGTTTTATATTATACTTTTAAAGTTTGCTATATCAAAATGTGCTCGAAGATAAGACTGTTAAATTTATTTAAGAATTGAAATACTTATTAATGTATTTATCTAAGGTTTTGAAGCTGATATGTAATTTTTGTGAAGAAATTGAAAATTTTAGTTTATTTCAATATCACAGCCCCATCAGGCAGCATCTTACAAAAAAGTATAACGGTAATATTTTTTTCGAATATACATTAGTTATTAGAATAGTGGAATATTAATGAAACTGTGGCATTTACTTTGCAAATATTATATTCAGTCATTCATAGACATCGTAATGAAAAAGTCTTATTGATGTATATAATACTTGTATTATGCTACTGTAGTTATGTTATAAACTTACTTCTACGTGAAATATCAGTGATAAATAATAAAAGTAACTATTTTGTAACACAAATAATTTAAATATAAAACAAAAGTCAGTTTTCATGTTGATATTTAAATTTATAAAGCTGTAAATGGCTGTATAATTATGCTTTTAAAAAAATGTAAATACTAAACTCAGCATGCAAATAGGGTACTTGTTAGAAACAGGAGAAAATCTGGCCTTTAAAGGAGTGACAAATGGAAATAAGAAAGGAATATTTACATTTTAAATCTCATGGACGTCTTCCCGCAGATTGAGCTCCTGAGAATAAATCCTTCCTCCCAATGAATGTTATCCATCAAGTGTAACCTGCTTTAGAATCACGTAAGTTTTGAACGCTCAGATATCCATCATGTCTTGAAAATAATCAGACAATGGAATGCGGCTCATCAGAGACAAGACTTTCAGCGATGAAAAGGAATTTGATATTGCCTTCTAGAAAACTATTCATGGGTACTCATGAGATGTCAAACTTCTCCTCGATGGACTCAATTAAATGATACAACGGACCATGTTTTATTCAGAATAAGGTGGGCAAAAAAAATAAAGTTGATGGTAGATTTGCATATTTGTTTGATAAATTGTCCCTAATTTTCTTCTTCTTATGGCTACCCCTGTATGTGCATCTATTTTTTGTTTGTTCTATTTTTATTAAAACCTTCGTGGCAGAGATTGGTGGAGCAAATGAAATTTTTCTTCATTATAATGAAGAAAAATTTCCCCTTTCCTTTTCACATCCAGTTTTGGATGTGTTTAATATTTCCCATTTGCATAATTTTGAGTTATCAACGGGGCAGAACACATTTTAGGTGGCTTTTTGGTTTCTTTTTTGGGACTAGTTTAGACGCATGTTTCGAGGGTGAAAACATTTTGTGGGAAAAAATTGGCAGGTTTTCTTAATGAATATTAACCGTTGAATATTTTAGGAAATTAAATAAATTGACATCTTGTGCCTAGAAAGAAAATCTATAAAAACATCCATCAAGGCATGTTTCTATGGCAATTATTTCTACTTTTTGTGCAATAATAAGAGATTTTTTTTTTTTTTCATTAAATAAAAACATTAATGAAGGTATTTTTATGAATACATTTAAGAGTGATTTTTTTAAAATATATTTATTTATTTATTTATTGAAAGGTTAAAAACATATGAAAATGAATAACTTAGAAGAAAAAAAATTGTTTTATGTTATACATTTAAAACCTTTTGCACTCATGTCCATAAATTAATTAATTCAAAAGCACACAGAAATTGTACTCTAAAATAAAAATTTCACTTGTAGAATTATCACACACATCTTGAAGAAGAATATGCAAATTACAGGAAACCACCAGATGGTGCGGATAGTACGTCACAATGACGAGAGTGTAAGAGAGGGGTATATAAGAATGGTGGCAAAGAAGTAAAATTGTTCACAAGCGCTTTAAAAAACTTTCAGTGCAATAACCGCATAGTTATGGCACAAAGGAAGCATTTGGATGATTTTTTACGTGGTAGAATTATCGGACGACTGGAATGTGGACGTACCCAGCTGGAAGTATCCGAGGAACTTGGAATCGCCCAGAGTGACATCTCCAGTCTTTGGCAACGATTCCAAGATGATGGTAATGTGAGTAGATGTTACAGCACAGGTCGCCCCCGAGTTAGGAATGAGGACCGGTATTTAGCAGTTACTGCCAAAATAAATAAATGGAGCACAGAGTCAGACATGTCTCGTCAGCTCTCTTCAGCTACCTGTACGACAGTTTCAAGGCAGACCGTGTACAGACGCTTAGGGCACATTGGTCTATATGCTTGTAGGCCTGTCAGATGTGTTCCACTTACCGCAACTCACTGTCGCCTGCGATTAACCTGGAGTAGAGAGCATGCATTGTGGACACCGCAACAGTGGTCTTGTGTGATGTTTTCCGACGAGTCCAGATTTAGTTTGCAGTGTGATTCTCGCCGGACTTTCATATGGAGAGCGCCAGGTACCCGTTACCACCAAGAGAACACCATTGAACGACACCGTTACGGTGGTGCAGGATGGCTCGTTTGGGGGGAATTATTCTTGGTTCCAGAACTGACCTGCATGTTCAGAGTGTAACGATGATGACAGGCCACATCTATCGGGATGTCATTCTGGAACAACATGTACGTTTGTTTCGGGGCGCCATGTGTGCTGAATTTCTGTTTATGGATGACAACGCCCGTCCTCACAGTGCAAACATTGTAGACGAATGCCTTCAATTGAAGGATATCACCCGTATGGATTAGCCAGCATACTCACCGGACTTGAATCCAATAGAGCATGTCTGGGATATGCTTGGCCGACGTATTGCAGCCCGTCAACCCCCTCCCACCTGTCAACCGGAACTTAGGAGGCATTGCTTGATGAGTGGTGTAATATTTCCCAAGATCAGATAGATAATTTGATACTCAGCATGCCTAGGCGTTTTAAGGCCTGTATTGCATCGTCCGGGAGACATACTCCATATTAACCATCATACTAACCTCTTTATACTGTTTTTTGTAAATAGGTTCTTTTTGAAATTTGCTCCAGCAAGTAAAAATCGCAATTTTTATTAATTATGGCAAACATATAGCATCTTTTTTGCTCTTTACCTTTTGTTTAATAAATAGACTTTACAAATAAGTCAAATTTGTTTTGCTTCTGTCTCTTTCTTTGCCTGAACTTCGTTATCCTTAATTTATGGACATGAGTGTATTTTAAATCTTGCAGGAAAATAAGACTGTAAAAATTTATGTAACAATTGAAAAATAATTTTATTGTGTTTCTCTAAAGGTTTTGACGCGTATATGTAATGTGTGTAAAGAAATTGAAGAATTTAGAATATTTCAATATCACAGCCCACACCAGGAATTGTCTTACAAAAAAGTATAACGATTAATATTTTTTTTTTTTCGAAGAGGTTTTAGTTGACGGAATTGAGTCAAATTGTGGTATTTACTTTCCAAATATCACATTCACTCTTTCATTGGCGTACAATAAAAATGAAATTGTTAATTATATCTGTAATAATATAATATGTTGCTATAGTCATGTTAAAATCTTAAATGTACTTCAAATATCAATGATAAACAACGAAAGTAATTTTTTTTTAAACCCAAGCCATTTAAATATAATGCAAAGTCAGTTTTCTTTTTTGGTGTTTAAATTTATAAAGTTGTAAAGGGCTGTATAATTATGCCTTTAAAAAATATAAATACTAAACTCAGCATGTCCATAAGGAGCTGTCAGAAACAGAAGAAAAATCTGGCCATTAAAGGAGTGACAAATGGAAATAAGCAAGGAAGATTTACATTTTATATCTCATGGACGTCTTTCCTAGATTGAGCTCCAGAGAATAAATCCTTCCTCCCAATGAATGTTATTCATCAAGTGTAATCTGCTTTGGAATCACGTAAGTTTTGAACGCTCAGATATCCATCATGTCTTGAAAATAATCAGACAATGGAATGCGGCTCATCGCAGACAAGACTTTCCCTCGAAGAAAAGGAATTTGATATTGCCCTTTAGAAAACTATTCATGGGTACTCATGAGATGTCAAACTTCTCCTCGATGGACTCAATTAAATGATTCAAGGGACCATGTTTTATTCAGAATTGGAGGGGGCCAAAAAAAGTTGATGGCAGATTTGCATATTTGTTTGATAAATTGTCCCTAATTTTCTTCTCCTTATGGCTACCCTGTCTGTGCATTTATTTTTGTTTGTTGCTATTTTTATTAAAACCTTCGTGGCAGAGCTTGGCGGGGCAAATGAAAGTTTTCTTCATTACCCCCCCCCTTCTTTTCCCATTTTCACATCCAGTTTGGATGTGTTTAATATTTACCATTTGCATAATTTTGAGTTATCAACGGGGCAGAACACTTTTTAGGTGACTTTTTTAGCTTTTTTTGGGACTAGTTTAGCCAAATGTTTGGTGGGTGAAAACATTTTGCGGGAAAAAATGGCAGGTTTTCGTAATGAATATTTTGAATATTTTGGGAAATTAAATAAATTGACATCTTGTGCCTTGAAAGAAAATCTGTGAAAATATTCATCAGGGCATGTTTCTTTGGAGATTATTTCTACGTTCTGCAATAATAAGAGATTATTTTATTTATACCTAGAATCATTAATGAAGGTGTTTGATGAATTCATTTAAGAGTAATTATTTTAAATTACATTTTATATTATTCTGTGTGAACATTACGTTGTTCAGGTTAGGGTTCCGAGACGTTATCAGAAAATGATGTCCAAACAAATAAAACTCCATTACAAATTTTGGCGAAAAATGGTACTTTGGGCCCTTAACTCTTGAATGATTCATGAATAATGTGGATTAATCTTAAGGAATTTTCTGGAGAATTTGGCTTTTGGTTTAAATGTTTTGTAGTATTGTTTTGAGTTACTTTTCATGTTTTGTGTTGGGATTTTAAATATTTGTATTTCCAATAGCTATAAGTACTCGTCCTTCTTTTTGAAATTTCATATTTATCACTTTTAGCATTTTCCGGTGCTTATTGAGCTGTATAGTGCTTCTTATTGTATTTAGAATACTTCTTCCTTCCTTTATGACTAGAATTTCAGACTTTAATACATTCTTTTAGCTATTGAATGTGATTGCGTTTCTTGTAGAATTTTGAATACTTCTTTTTTCATTTACGACTAGAATTTTCAAACTTGATATAATCTTTTGCTATTAATTATGATAATGTTTCTTGTAGAATAGGGAATAATTCATCCTCCGTTTACGACTATATTTATCTTACTTTTAAATATTTTTTTAGACATTCTTGAACAATTCCTACATCAGAAAGTTCTTGATCTACTCAACATTGCTATATTCATGTGGCTATTGAATTTGGCAATTCTTGTAGTATTCCAATCAATTACTTCATATATCTCTTGCATTATTAAACATTGGCATATTCCTGAGTTTATTCATACGTTCTCGAATGTTCACAGATGATAAGTTGAAATTTACCGAACAGATTTGAGGGTTTTTTATTTATTTAATGGACGGTTAAAAATATATGAAATTGAAGGGACATACAAGAAAAAATATGTTTTATAGTATGCATTTAAAACCTTTTATTTTTAAAACGTGCATGAAAATAAGACTGTTAAATTTATTTAATTTTTTTCATTGTATATCTCTAAATGTTTGAAGCTTTGTGTGTAATTTTGTATTTCAAATATTGCATTAAAGAACTAATTTCATATTCATTCCTTTTAAGCAAATAAAATAATTTATCTAACAAATTTTTCTAATAAGTAATTCGTTTTTCGTATTTAGCCCTTTTAGTTACTTTACGAGACATAATTCAGCTGTGTAATTCTAGAACTTATAACATTTATGGATACAAGAAAGTTCATGCTTTGTTCTGTTGCTTGATATCATCGGATCATTAATGTCATGAGGCTGTATGGTTGATCTGATAGAAAATACAATTATCTAGCAAAGAATTTGCTTATGGGTTAATTCTCTTCTTCTTATGTTCTGGGTAATATGGCGGCGAAATGGGTTAATATATAAACCAGCAGTGATTTTCAGATTTTTTCACCAGCACCCTTGATAATAGCAAGAATAAATACTTTTACAAAGACACATTATGTGATATTCTAAAAAAAAAAAAAGTTCTTATTACGAATATTGAATTTTTTAAAATAGATTTAGTTAAGGAAAAATAACATATGTGTTTAAAAACCAAAAATATAAAATGAAATAAAATAAAAATTTAATTTGTTTAAAAATAATGTCACTATTATTTCATTAACTTAAAATTGGAAATAAAACAATTAACAATTTATAATATTTAGAAATAACTATTTAAGCAAGTCATTAATCCATAAAACATCATTACAAATCTAGGAATCACTGATAATTTAAGCAAATTAAATAACTAATGACAAATTAAAATAAAATTTGAATTCATTTTAATTTGTTTTAAAAATATACAGATGACTTCAATAAGGTGCGTTTAATTTAAAAGTTAAATTTAAGGTGGTTAATGTGATAAATTTAAAAGTTAAATTTCAGATGGGTAAGGTAATAAATTTAAAGAATAAATTTGAGATGGTAAAGGAAAAAATTTAAAGGTTAAACTTAAGACGGTGAATGTGGTAAATTTAATTTTCATTAATAGCAAATATCCTATACAAGGTTAAGCACAACCATGAACACAATATACTTTCAGCAATATTAATCTATCTTTACATTTATAAAAATATGATTTAAATAATTTTAATTGAGATTATTTCTTTGCACCAACATGAATGTATTTAAAAACAAAAAAATTTATTTATATTTTTAACTCTTCTGTTTCACTTATTATACAGAAGAATTAATATTATTATTTAACTTTCACTTTGTTTAAAGTATTATTATAATTTTTCTGTTCTTTAGATTATTATTTTTTATTAGTATTAAATAATTATTTAATTGTATAAAATTTAATATGAGAATCAATAATATTAATATGGATTTTAATAATAATAGGTATCAAAATAATTAAAAACATGTATATTTATTTATGATATTAGTAAGGAGTTTGAATTTTGTTGAAATTATATGCAAATTCTGTTAGACGCCATGATTATAATTAATCACTGACAAGGCAACTATATATTTTGAATTTTAAAGCACTTATTTTTCTTGTTGTTAATTTTGTGGTATTATATTCTGTTCGTCAATACAAATAAATCTTTGTTAGTACTAGTAAAATACTAGAATATTCCAGTAATCCAATTCTTTCATCATAAAAAATATTAAATCTTGCAAAAACAGGGATATTAATAATAATAGGTATCAAAATAATTCAAAACATGTATATTTATTTATGACATTAATAAGTATTTTCAATTTTGTTGAAATTATATGCAAATTCTGTTAGACACCATTATTATAATTAATAACTGACAAGGCAACTATATATTTTGAATTTTAAAGCACTTATTTTTCTTGTTGTTTCTTTTTGTAGTATTATATTCTGTTCGTCACTACAAATAAATCTTTGTGAATATCCAAAAACATGTACCAGTAAAATACTAGAATATTCCAGTAATCCTATTCTTTCCTCATTAAAAAATATTAAATTTTACAAAAATTGTGCTTTTATTTTTGTGTTGCTGTACTTGAAAAAGTATTTGGAACCATAGTTTTAAAAATATTACTTTATACAAACAGACACGAAAAGCTACATGTAAAATCATTTGAAAAGATGAAATTGCTTTTGTGAGCAAATATGAAGTAGTAGACGATGTTTGTGATTTTTTTTTTTTAAACTGACAAAATATGTCAGTATTTTACAAAAATCTTTCCAATTGTGTTTGTAAGGAGACATGCAACAAGACCATTTTGTCTTCTAAAAATCCTCTACAGATTTTAAAATATTTTGTGAGATTATTCAAATACTAATCTTGTTTCTTGAAGCTTTAGTAAGAATTTTCTTTAAAATAATTGTTTTGCTGTTTCAGTCACTAGATTTGCAATTATTACACTATTATTTCTGTTATGTTTTATCCATAACATAACAGAAATGTGTTATATTATACCAAAAAATCTGTGCAAATCTGTAAATTCGTTTATTACATTATAAATTATGTTCGCTTAGTTTAATCTTTGTAACAATATGTTCAATTACAAATATATATATAATAGTAATAATATATTATATAATAATTATAATTAATAATAATTATATAATGAATTCGATCCAAATTTTATATTTCATCTTTTTTTGTCTTAACAAACAATTATTTAAAAAATAATTTATTAGTAGTATTTTCATTTAAATTATTTTTAAATTATGCTGTAAATATTGTAAATTTAAGAAGTTAATTATAATTATTAAAATTGAACAATAATTCTGATTATATGATCTATTTTACAGCAAAAATACAAGCAGATGTTGTATTTGTAATTACGAAAAAATTCATTTAATATTTAATATAGGCTTTCTGTAAAATACTTCTAAAATATCATTTAATGTCTTAATTTCCTCGTAAAATAATTTTGCATTAATATCAAGAGATGGCACTGCATGCTGTGACAAAATCGATTGATAGCATCTGTATTGCTTTGAGCACCAGTGAAAGAAATTGATACTAGAAGAGGGAAGCATCCGCCAGAATCACACAAGTTTTAAGTTATTTCTATTGTTTTTTAACACTACGGTTTGAAAATTCATAGTTAAATTATATTATAACATTATTAAATTACACTATAATTCAAAGTTTATGAAAACTCATCAAAATACAAGAAAACACACTAAAATTCAAATACAGAAAATTTGAAACAATTATTAGTTATTTTTTTAATTTTTAACAATAAAACATGAGTTATAAAAAAAAAAATTTGACAATAAATAAGTAAAAGAAATTGTATCATTACTAAAAGAAACATGTTATAAAATGAAGCTTCCAGCAGGATCCCACATGTTTTATGTTATTTTTATTTCTTTTTAGCAGTAAGGTTTGAAAATTCATTTTTAAAAATTATAAAATCACATAGTTAAATTACGTTAAAGTTCAAAGAACATAAAAACCCATTAAAGTAAATTTCAAATACAGAAAATTTTGAATAATTATTAGTTAATTTTTAAATGTTTAACACTAAAAAGATAAAAGAAAAAAAAAAATTTTAAGAAATTGTAAGTAAAAAACAATAAATTGTGACACCAGTAATCGGAACTTATATTAGAAAATGAAGAATTCACCAAAATAACACAAGTTTTATGTCATTTTTTTTTTTTGAAAAGTTATAAAATTCATAGTTAAAATTATAATAGTAAAATTCAAATACAGATAATTTGAAACAATTATTTATCATTTTTAAATGTTTCACAATAAAACATGTTTTTCATCGTTAAACTCAAAATACTTAACAATAAATAAGCAAAAGCAATTGTAGCACTAGTAATTAAGAAAAATAAATGTAAAAGAAATTGATACTAGAGAAAGAAGCATCCACCAAATCACACAATTATTTCTATTGTTTTTTTAACAGTACGGTTTGAAAATTCATTTTTAAAATTATAATATAACATAGTTAAATTACACTAAATACATAAAAAGTACAAAAAAAAAACAATTTTAGTAAAATTAAAATACAGAAAATTGAAACAATTATTAACTATTTTTTTCTAAATGTTTTGAAATAAAAAATGAGTTAACAAAAATATTTAACAATAAATAATTAAAAGAAATTGTAACACTAGTAATTGAGCAATAGTAAAAGAAATTGATATTTGAAAATGAAGCAACCGATATAATTGCACAAGTTTTTGTTATTTTTATTGCTTTTTTAACAGTACGGTTAGAAAACACATAATTAAAATTATAATATAACTTATTTAAATTACACTAACGTAAATAAAAACTCATTAATTTAAAATTCAAATACAGATATTTTGAAACAATAAATAATTAATTTTTAAATGTTTAACAATGAAACATGTGTTAATAAAAATATTTAACAATAGTTTATAACTAAAACAAAATGTATCACTAATAATTGAGCATCAGTAAAAGAAATTGATACTAGAATAGGAAGCATCCACCAGAATCACACAAGTTTTATGTCATTTCTATTGCTTTTTTAACAGTACCGTTTGAAAATTTATAGTTAAAATTTGTACTTTAGTGTAATATAATCGTTAAACTACTCTAAATTACAAATTATATAAAAAAACTCATTGAAGTAAAATTTAAGTACAGAAAATTTGAAATAATTATTAAGAAATTTTTAAATGATTAACAATAAAGCATGTGTTAAGAAAATATCTTTAACAATAAATAATTTTTAAATGTTAACAACAAATACATTTATTTAAATGTGTTTTTCCATAATCTTTATCTTTTAGTTCGTGACTACGAAAAGACTAATTATGAATAAAATGTTAACATATTAGTTCTTAATTTTGTACTATGCAATAAAAAAACTTAACTATGATAATTCTATTTACACTGAAAAATAAAGGAAGATAATATTTTATATTGAATTCTCAAACTTTAATGTACATGACATGAAATGCAAAGATTTGCAGAAGAAATCATTATATAACTTTTAAGCAAATCATCTTGTTTATTATTTTATATAGAATAAATACTAAAACGAATACATATATTATTGTTTCTTTTTTACTTCCATTTCCTGTAGTCGCTCATTATACTTATTTTATTCCTACGTTGTAATACTATCAATTTAAGAATTTTTTTTAATGTTCGTGTTTAAATCCAAAGAACGAAAAAAATTCTTGATTCAGCTTTTCAATAATAATTTCTCTCTCTCTGAATCAATTTTCTCTCCCCCTTTCCAAATGTAGGAAATAAAATTTTTAAACTCCTAATTTTGTAATATATTTTTTTAAATTTACTTCAGGTTCAATCTTCAAATAATATTAATCTTTAAAAAAATAAATAAAATCCAAACATTTCTTGAGGTAAAATAGATTTATTAAAGGTTTCCATAAAAAAAACCTAAAAGGTAATAATAATTTATTTTTTTAACCTACGTGTAACTTTCAAAAATTCTGAAATTGTTGCCTTTGGTGAAATGTAACTATTACAGTTGCAAGTTAACATTACCTAATGGAATAAATCTTGCATTAGAAATAGATTACAAAAAAGCAGCTATGTTAAGGCAAAATGTAAAATCTGGATCCTCAATGTATACATACAAATTATATTAATAACATGTTGCTTACATTGAGCTAATTTATTTCACGAGTCCGCTGGGCATCGTAAAAAACTAATTCAGGACATTGACTGAACGTAATTATACAGTGATTTGCAAATTGAATAGCGTTGGTAACCTTGGTGCTCTCATGTACGAAATAAATATTCATATTAGATACTTTCAGATAATAGAACCGTAATAAACAATGTTAATAAAAACTTTAATTTGTTTTACTATGTATTAATAGAGTTATCTTTATTACTATTTAATTATTATAGAGAAACAAATTATTTTCTGTATTTTAAATTTACTTTACTATATGCACAAAGATAAGTATTAAATTCAAAAATATAAAAGTAATGGCATGTCATCATACGGTAGGTAAAATTATAATCAAACATAATATATATGTACTATGAACATTAATTCTACATGTATTACGAATATTATTTGAATAATTGAATGAACGCACACTATTACGTTAAATCTATATGTACTGTGACCATTAATTCATGCTTATGAATAATTATAGCTTTTCAAAATCTAATTCTGTAGATTATATATTTCATTTAAATACGTTTAGTTTCAAAGTCAGTGAGAAAATAGATAAATTTCGTTATTATAATAATTTAATTCATAATTAACATTTGTTAAAAATATATATTACCTGTAATTTATAGTTAACATATTCATTTGCGTATTTGAAAAAGGTAATTTTTAATTAAATTTTTCATTAGATATCATAATTTGTCAATTATAGTGTTTTTCGTTTATTCAATTGTTATGGTACTCCATACTGCAGCTCCAATGTGTGATAATGTATGATAAGATATTATATTTAGGAAAATCATTATATCTGTACTAAAATATGTCCGTTTTCTTTTAAATATTACCAATGACTGAATGTTTCCACGTCAGGTTTGCACGCATATTTCATTTTAGTTAAACTGTTAAAGTATGCAGGGCGATTTATAGCATGATATACCTCTATTTAACATGGTGAAATAAATCTTTAAATTTTTTAGTAATAATTTCAATAGATGTAGAAAAATCATGTTCATAGCGTTTTGTTTTTGAATATAATTTAAATTAGTATTTCAATATAAATTTCAGTTAGTTAAATAATAATGGTATACATTAAGCAAAAGTGGTAATGTTTATTTCAATTCCTTCTATTAGCTCACACTCTCCCTATATATATCTTGTTCAAATTTTCAATCGTCCATAAAATATTTTTTATTCATCCACTCAAGTTCAAATACATTTTTTAACTTGTAGTGGATGACACTTGTTGTTAATGCAGTTTTCGAATATAAATTCAGTAATTAAATTTAGTTAATTAATCTCAGGTTTTTTTTTATTTAAGTTACATATAAATACCAATAGATGGCGCCAGATAAACTTAAAAAATGAATGAAAATTATTTATAAAAAGCAATATAGTGAAAACAAAGTGGGAATTGACTTAAAAAAATTTTTTTTTCATATTATTTGTTATATATGATGATTACATTTAAAAATTAAAACAATGTTAAATCATAAAAAATGATCGAAATATTATTTTTCTTATCTAATAATAAAAATCCATTACATTCCGTTAAATTTATTAATGTCTGTTCACAAATTGATATATTTCACTAACTCAGTAGACCAACAGGCACATATGGAAGGCACAAAAAACCCATACTCGCAAATCACCGAGAATGTCCAACAGATGCAAGACGCATCGTAAAGTAATCTGAACAAATCAAATAGAAGGAACCAATACGGAAAAGAAACTGTGATACTATGATCTTGTAGCATTACATTATCAGCAAATAAGATATCACCTGAGCTGGTTCTTTTGTGCGGAGAAACTCCGCAAAGAATAGATCTTTGTCGATGATATTTGTTGCCTCTTCTTTCAGCAATGGGTAATGCATCAGGGGTCAGTGTGCCTTCTTCTCTTATCGCCTTTCATTAGATCGCTTTTCATTGGGACACTAAGCTGCCTGTCCCGATATTTCTTGCACGGATTTCTTCTAATCATTCGGTGTTAGTTAGTGTTCCCTTGGAATAGTTTGCTTTCAATAATTCATC
Source organism: Caerostris extrusa (assembly GCA_021605095.1). Taxonomy (NCBI): domain Eukaryota; kingdom Metazoa; phylum Arthropoda; class Arachnida; order Araneae; family Araneidae; genus Caerostris; species Caerostris extrusa. The sequence continues at coordinate 240,866 of BPLR01013769.1, read as the reverse complement.
TGTATAAATTCATTTGTTTACCATCTAATTGGAAATTGGGAAAAAGTATCGATATGATTTATTTCATTAGTGATGCCTGTTTCCCGATATTTCTTGCATCTGTATAAATTCATTTGTTTACCATCTAATTGATTTTCTAATCATTTCGTGATGCCTGTCCCGATATTTCTTGCACGGATTTTTTCTAATCATTCGGTATTAGTTAGTTCTTTCTTGGAATAGTTTGCTTTCAATAATTCATCTGTATAAATTCATTTGTTTACCATCTAATCGAAAATTGGGAAGAAGTATCAATATGATTTATTTCGTCGGAGATTCATTGGTTTCTAGTGGTTAACCTCATCATGTGCTAGTTTCATTTGAAAAATCCATTTTTTTTAGCTACGAACATGCTGTCAAAACTTAAGATAACTTCATTTTAAAAAAGACTAATAGTTTGGTAATGCAGTTCAATAACTTCTAGTAGTAAAGTCGTTTCCAAGCTAATTAAAAACCCATTTGCTGTTTTCCCAATAAATGCACTTGAATAAATTCTGGAACATTTTAACCCACCGACAATGTAAATGTACGAAATAGAGACACTTCACTGACTTGTTGTTATAGTTTAATGTAAATTTAAATATAGTTTAATATAAATTTAAATATAATTTAATGTAAGTTAGTTATAGTTAAATGTAAATTTAAATATAAATTTAAATATAATTTAATGTAAGTTAGTTATAGTTAAATGTAAATTTAAATATAGTTTAATGTAAGCTAGTTATAGTTTAATGTAAATTTTTGCTGCATAAGGACATAGAATTTAAATGTTTGAACCAACACATATTTGTGAGCGAATAGCGTCATATATAAATATTTCTAAAGAACAAAAATAAGACTGCTTGTCTATTGAAAATTTAGAACAAAACTTAAAACAAAGTGCTTTTAAAAATCAAGGCCAGTTATTGAAATAAATGTTGCATCAAAGTAAATTGAGTTAAATTAAAATATTTAATTTTAAAATTCTTTCTTTGATAGGATGAAAAATAATTATTAAAAACTTATGGCAAATATTAAGAATTAAATAATGCACGATTAAATGTTTGAATATTCCTTTGTCTGTCATATTGTAAATCACAGTAAACGTATGCTGTAATTCACAGTATATATATATATTTCAAATATATATTTGCATACCCTTATGTCATATGTCATATGAAGTTAAATTGCCTAGCTGATTCAAGTTTTCAATTTTCTTTTGGGGTTCAGGTGATAATTTATCTCAATTACTTGCAATTGCTTTAATTTCTTTTAGACTTTGTAATTATTCAGCAAATTGTGTTTTTAAATTACTCTACTCAATAAACATTATCATAGTAAAATTAATACGAATTAAAATGTTTGATTTTTATATGAGATGATAAATTCGTAAAAATGTTAATTTTAATTTTTTTTTTTTTTTTTTGCAATTCAGTGATGGTATGGTTAAAGATCTGAAAGTGATTAGCTAATTAGATGATTCAAAGTTTCTAACAATTTTTTCATTCTTGAATTGTCAGCTTATAACACCCTTCTAAATCAACACAATCGGCGCATTGTCTAATTATTGGAATCAATAATACATTTTGATGGGTTATGCGGATTGAAATATTCACTATCGATTGATCATATGGTTCCTTTGACACTAAATGACCAATGCATGGTGAATATCTACGCACATAATAATAATTTTTTAAGATGACGAGAACACCCATGTTGTTCGGAACATATCAAATTTGCTTTAAGGAACCTTACATCTGCGTTGCATAATTTTTTTTGAAAAATGAGATAGTATATGAGTATAACGTCACACCCGCAGCAAGGAAAAAGAGCTTCAAATGACTCAAAAACAGCAGCAATTACATATAACATGATCTTTACATAGGATGGCCTCAAAATAACCAGCGTTCATATCGAGATACGCATGCGCGGGTGGCACTGTGGCTAACTGAACGCGATTCAACACCACTTGTAACCACAAAGTAAAGACAGTAGGCGACGAGTAGCTCACACGTAGCTAAAAGCTCATTCTGTACTAACCGAAATTTGATACACAGACGGCATTAGCGTTGGTATGACGATGCGGTAAATAACGAGAGGTATACTCCCCATAATTTATAACGCAATATCCCTACACTGACCGTAGATAAAGTAATAAAGTACATATCGTAATATTCATGAACGGAATATATTGCGATCCGATTGGAGATAGTTTCAAACAACACGAGTTCAATGGTATTACAGAAACGCATATATCGCCTAGTATGTCTCTTTAAATTGTTCTCCCAAGTCTAGAGGTACAATTTTTTATTTATTTTTTTTTTGTTTTATAATACATTCTACAGCTATATATAGTCCAATAAATTTTTTTTGTCCTGGTACTTTATGTGACGTGATACTTTTCTCGAAAATTATGCATCGTAGAGATATAGTTTCTTGAATAACTTTTATTAACTCAAGTTAGGGTTCTCACTGAACAATAGCAGTACTGTACTAAAACCCTGTATTTCCTTTATGTAAACTGGTATTGGGATCATGTAGGGACAATTTAGTCTAACTTTCATTCAATAATTATTTCTCTGTACATCATTGTTAAGTATTGAAAAAAAAAAGTACATTAAATAAATAGGAAATTAACGAGCTTGCACTAATATGAATAATAATATGGAATTCTCTAACAGAGAAATACAAAAAGTCCTAAAAATAGTTTTATTTCCAAATTATTTATCATACTCGTTTTATTTTCAACAAATATTTTGAGGATTTTAAGCAAATCCAACTTTTTTTTTTTAGCACTTTCTTAGTAATGCATGAAAATTAAGCTGTAAAAAAGTTCGTTATTGATAGAATGAACAAATACATATTACTCAACGGAAACATTGAAACTTTCTTGATTCACGAATTATTGAATTTCCTATCGCTTTTCTTTATTTTTATACATTTGTTTACTTTTACAATTGAATTACTTATCATTTACGTTTAATACGATAGTATGTTATATATGGTAGTTAAGTTTTACCTTATATTTATTATGTTAATTAGTTATTTAATAAATTTTTACTTTTCTTCAGAGTCTTTCACAATTAAAGTTAATTTCCATCTAGAATAGTTGAAGTATCTTCATAAATTTTCCTTTTTGCTCTACTAATTTTCACATGCAGAGACTGAATTATTAAAACCTTCTTGTTAGAAACTGCTCATAATGAGCAAATGTAAAACATTTAACAGCTTAAAAACCAATTATTTTCCATTGCCAATAATAATAAAAATATATTTTACATTAATATTGCCATAGATACTTGAAGTGAAGTAATTTAGATTGGAAAGAAGATGCATTTTCCTACTTACAAGAATAACAAATGACCAATCCCTCTAAAAGCCTAATATAAAACCAAAATCGTAAAAGGCAATCTTATTGCAAAATAACATAAAATGTTCTTTTCAAACTTTTTGAATGGAATTTCAATAACAATCTAGCACTGTTTCTTGAATACTTTTCAGGGAAAAGGTATTATTAATACGCAAGGAAGTAAAAAAAAAAAAATGGCATGGCCTGCAACGACGCGAACGTATTCATAGAAGGAAACACTTAAATGTTTCGCTCGGTGCATTATCGAATTGCACTTTGCTGGAAATGACGAAGTCATTGCGTTTCCTCCCTGGGAAATAGAAGTTGAATTTGAGAAATGCAGGCTATTGGTTTTCCGTCAGAATTCACTACCCTCCTCTGGTATTATTTCTTTCGGGAGCGATTGTGAGTAAATAACTCAAATATTATCATGATTATTAAAAACTGCTTAGCATCGATTCCTGGAAATGCTACTTCGGAAATAATACGGAGAGGTTTTAAAGTATCGTTTTCTTTTTCGCTGAGGGGCTATAGACGTATTTTTTAAAGTACTACCTAATCTATGGTACTACTGTGTCCAAAAAGTAAGACCAATTTTGAATTTAATATTCCTGGAATTAAATTTTACATTTTCAGCTTATGGAATTTAAATTTTCCTTTGTTAGGTTACTGGCACTATCCTTGACATCTGTGTGAAATTTACCGTCAAAATATTCATTAGTGCTTGAGTTACGCTTGGCTTTGTGAGACTCCCTAAAACTCACTCGACCACTCCGGGGATACCGTTTTGAGTCGATTGAAGAGATTCAACGTGAATCGCCACGCGCTTTGAAGGCCAGCCCTGCCGATGACTTTTTAGCATGCATTGAGGGTTGGAAAAAAAGTTGGCATAAGTGCATTGTGTCCGGAGGATTACTTTGAAGGCGATGAAATAAATTTGTAAAAATAAATAAAAAGAATTTTGAAAAAAAAATTGGTATTACTTTTGAGCGCAGTAGTATATACTATGAAAATGTCTTAGGAGTATGAGTTAACATAAATTTAACAATTGTATATAGCTTGTAAAATTTAAATTTTTAATGTAACGTTTTCTAAAATCTTCAATAAATTAAATTATGACTCAATAACTGGGAAATAATTATAGAATACAAAATTAAAATTTAAATAAATAAATGTAAATAACTGAATAATATATAAATGAGTATTGAATTAACTTAAATTAAAAAATTATTTATAGCTAATAAAAAGGGTTTAGATCATATAATTTTTCAAAAAAATCCTCAATAAAACAAATTATAATTCAATAACTGGGAAATAATTATAAAAATGTTGTAAAATATATATAGTTATGAAAATATTTTCTACGAAGAAATTATGAAATTTTCATTCACCTTAAGAAAAAAAAAACTGCAACTTGTTCAAACTACTACGAATTTTTATAGGTTTATTTCTAAATTCAGTAATATCCACTCATTAGCGGTATTTCCTAACATTCATTTCACTAAATTAATTTTTAAATGCATAGTTAAAAGGAAATTATTTATATTTTAACGTATCGATTATTCATGCATTTAGATAGACATTTGATTCCTGATATTTACTCTTATATAATAGTTGATTATATATATATACAAGCAGAATTTCAGTTGCTTACCTTTTGTGTTAATATATATATATATATATATATATATATATTAACACAAAATATAAAGCAGGAAATTCTGTTTGTTTAACTGGACTTTTGTTGCAAGGTAAAATAATCGTAGAAGGTTATATGGAAAAAAAAAAATTTTAAACCTTTGTAAAGCTTACAATTATAAATCTGAAAATTAGAGAAATTTGCCTTTTGAGAAGATTATTAAGTTTTTCTTAACAGTAATTATGAATGTTTTAATCATCATGTGACTTAAACTGTATGTAAAAAACGTGATATTCTGTAGTATATGTAATTCTAGGCATGTAATTATTAATATTATAAAGTTGAGTTAAATTGCAGGGATTTAAACCAGTCTTCATGGAATTAATATGCACAAATCAATACCTTAAGTTATCATTTTTTCAGTTATTTGAATAATAGATCAAAATTTAGGCATCTTTATACAATAACAGCTTTTATAAACATTTATTGAAATTTGAGATGTTTAAAAATTTTTTCCCAAATGGTTACGTAATAATTTTTAATACTTTAGATTTTGAGCAATTTTTCACATTATTAAAAAACCCCAAATTGGACTGAAAAACATTTCTGCTTATATCGATACATCACTATTTAAAATATGAAATTTAAAATACATTAATTCATACTATTGGGGCAGTTAACTTCATTACAAAGGAATTGTATAAAAAAATACCTAGCAAAATCAATTTTCGACATCATTGTCGTACTTTCGCTCTAATCCTAAATATTTAATCTTTATTTATTTTATTTTCTTTATTAATCTTTATTTATTTTATTTTTAAATAAAGATTAGTTAAAAAAAATATTAATTAATTTTAGATTTAAATTTAAAAAAAAAAAAAACTATCATGGAAAACAAAACGTCTTATGTTTGAAATTTATGTCCTAGAATTATAAAATGATTCTTTCTTTAAGTAAGAAAACAACAACACAACAAAAATTTTACAGGCCATTTAAGTAGCCGTTTCTTTATCATTCATCTTATTATGTTGACAGTGACAAATGAAAAAAAAATAAATAAATATAGCCCCATTTAAAGAAAGAGACAGAGAGAGAGAAATAAACCATGCTCTGTGCCAGAAAAAAAACGCTTTAAAAATTTAGAAAAGGAAATGCACAATTATTATCGCCTTATTTCCTAGAAAATAAAAACCTCTTGACTAAAATGTTTTAAAAGGAACAATATTTCCACCTCCAAGTTGTTTAGAATTCTCTTTATTTGAAAACAAGTCTGAAGAGTCTCGTATCAAAAGTACCTGGTTTTCGTTTTTCATATGTATTCAGTATACAGTACAGAGTATTCAGTACTATGTCGCATGGGGAGCAGCTACTTCTGAGAAACTATATCGGCAATAATCCACTACATTTTTTGCTCATTGATGGTTTGTTCTTTTCCCACATTAGTGATTAAAATTGTCTCTATAAGATGAATATAGAATTCAGTATGATAATAATATTCTGATTAAGATCCTTGATGCTAATCTAAAATATTTGTAAATAAAACAATATTTAATAACTAAAAAAAGTATATAAAGATGCAAAATATATGTTATAGTTATGAAAATATTTCTAATGCTAGAAATTATGAAATTTTCATTCACCATAAGAAAATAAAGCTGCAATTTAACAAACTACTAAAGTTTTTATAAGATGATTCCTAATTTCAGTAATATTCACTCATTAGTGCTATTTCCTACTTTTCACTTATTAAATGCCTTTCAACTCAATTCCTAAATATTTTTAAGATGTTTAAGTGATTTTCTAAATTTCGAACAGCGTTTTCAATGAAAATTTTTAAATTAAAACTTTTTTTAATAAAATATTTTTTTAAAAAATATCATGAAAAGAAATGTCTTGTGTATGAAATTTATGTCCTAGAATTATAAATGGTTCGTTCTTGAAGTAAAAACAACAACACAACAAATTTTACAGGCCATTATGTGGCGGTTTCTTTATCATTCATCTTTTATCTTGACATTGACAAATAAAAAAAAAATAAATAAACATAGTCCCATTTAAAGAAGAGAAGAGAGAAATAAATCATGCACTGTGCCAGAAAAAAGCTTTAAAAATTTAGTTAAAGGAAATGCACAATTATTATCGCCTATTTCCTAGAAAATAAAATCTCTTGACTAAAATGTTTTAAGGAACAATCTTTCCACCTCCAGGTTGTTAGAATTCTCTTTATTTAAAAACAAGTCTGAAGAGAGATTTTTATCCCGCTCGAAAAATTCGATATTTGTTAAGATATTTACCTTCGATTTGCTCAGATGTTTCAGTAGTGTGAAAAATAAAAAAATAAAAGTAAATGTTCCAAGTTTGCAAAAGTTACAGAAAGCTGGAATTCTTAAAGCAAGTTCTTCGCTCTTCTGAGGCCAATAAATGGAGCTCACTTTTCTGAAAATTCTTCGATTACTATGCTTTCAAGCAGTTTGCTTTGAGTCCATCTGGCATGTTTCCCCCTCTTCTACCATTTTGTTGCACTCCATGTTGAAGAAGTGGTGGATATCTCGAAAAGACATTCAAAATTTATCTTCTTACAAGGCGTCTGGTCGAACCCCAGCTGAACTTTTGAGGGCAAATTGAAGTTTAGTACACTTTTTCAGTGGAAAGAGTAGATGGCTTTAAGTTGTTTTCTGTGTGTTTAGAAGAAGAAAAAAAGTGTGATTATATTAATGTTTATTCCAAACTGAATTTCGTGTGACATTGGAACAATTCACACAGTAACACATAATCACAGTAGTAAATTTCATGCATTTACCTTTATAATGCTGCTGTAAAATATAAAAATGCTTTAATAAACATAATGAAGTGTTTTACGATAATAAGTGTATTTTCTAAGAAATATAAAAAATTAAAATTTAAGATTTAAAAATTACAAAAAAGGGAAAATATTTTGAAAGTCTTAGACTTTATATCACTAATTAGTTAAATAGTGATATAAAACATATAAAGTGATGATGTAATGCATTAATTATATTTTCAAATCTAAAATAGTTACAATTAGTTCTCTTTGAATTTTCATTTAGAAAAAAAAAGAAGAAAACATTGTGTTTAAAAAAAAAAAAACATTGTGATTATATAAATATTTATTCAAACTGAATTTAGTGTGACATTGGGTAACACATAATCACAATATATTAAATTGATGCATTTATCTTTATAATGCTACTGTAAAATATAAAAATTCTTTAATAAACATAATGTTTTTTTTTTTTTACGATAGTAAGATCTTTTATAAAACACAAGAAAAATTAAAATTTAGGCATTTAAAAAATACAAAAGGTCAACTTTTTAAGCAATCTCATCTTTTTTATCACTAATTAGTTAAAGGTGTTATAAAAACATATAAAGTGTTGATGTAATGCATTGTATTTTAAAATCTAAAAAAAAAAATAATTATCTTTCAATTTTCATTTCATTAAAAAAAAACTTATATTTCTTTTAAAATTATTTTCTAAATATCAATTGGCGAGCATAATTATTTGTAAAATCAAAAACTTTCCTCAATAGTTTGTAATGTCAAAATTTATAAATGGATAATATTCAATAAAAAATTCAAATATAATAAACACATGAAAAGACAACAGAAAAAAAAACGGGAAATAGTAAACCAAGGATAATTTTACGTCGCTGTGTATTTATTTTGATCACAAATTTTCCATTAAATTCCCTTTGCTTTAATAAATAGAAATTATGCAATACTAATTTTATCAAAATAGTTTATTTTATAAAATATGTGGACCTGATTTGGGACCTTTAAATTATGAAATGTGTCTATTTAGCGCTATCACGGTGCCAAAGGTTTTTTGGGTTCGAACGCGATGTTTTACCAGTGGAATTAATGCTTTGAAGAAAATTAACCAAAGATTGGCCGCAAAGTGTGAGTTTCATTTTCTTGACATTATTATATCATATATAAAGTCATTATTCTTTTACCTAAAGGTTCTCCATTTGTTAAAAAAAAAAAGGTTTTGTTATTTTTAAGATGTTATTTGTTAAAACTAGTCATTACATAATCAGGATTTTGCAATTGCAAAACACATTATCACTACAAATCGTTTGAAAATCTTTACTTCTGGTGTAGTATGTATAAAAATTAAAGATGATATCACAGTAGATTTTTTTTTATATAACAAATAGTTTGAAGAGATTTTGACTTAGCATTAAAATTCAATTTCAGACTTATCAAAGAAACTGGTCTCATAAAGCTTAGAATTTATTTTTTCATTTATTTTCACAAGATGTGGGCAGTTAAATTGTAAATTTCTTCCAGTAATCAATGTTCTTCTCTTATTAATCGTCGATAGGATGTTTATGAAACCACATTTTAACATGTCAAAAATGGTAAGAAAAAATTGCAGTTGATGATGACAAGTTGTAAATTTAGACATTGGTGGTGTCAAAAATGGTTTTTGGGGAATTGAAACTTTAAAATTTATAAAATCATTAAAGAGCCTGATATAATTAAAATTATTAAAGTTAAAAAGAATGAATGGGCTGCTCATGATATATTAAGAAAAGAATTAAACTATGATCATGAGTAAGGTTTGTTTTTAGTTATGAAGCATATTAGATAAGAGGAATTCCACACAAAAATTTGTAACTTAAAGAATAAAATTTTGAAGTAATAGATAAAAAATTTGCACTTTAAAATTACACTGCAAAAAATAAGCTGTCCCTTCTGTGATTTGGAAACCTTTTTTGTGATTGGTTATTTCACGTTGACGTCGAAAGTCAAGTCAAATATGGGACTATTGGATATGAAAGTTAAATACAAATCTTAAAAATTGAAAAAAATAGGAGTATATTTCAAATTTTATACAACTTATTTTGAAAAAAATAAAAATTTTTGAGGTGGCGTAATATTTTAAAAATTAAGTAAATAAACTTTACTAAAATTACATTTAAATGATAAAAATTTTTAAAATATATTTTTTTTTTTATTTCCAATGCCAAGGCAAGTACAAGAAGAATAAAAAATAATAATAACAAAAAAACAAAAAAAAAAACAAAAAGAATAAACATCCAAAAAATACAAAGATGACCAAAGTCATTGCCTTAAGAGTTCTCCCGCATGCCAGTAAAGCGCTGTCTGAGTCGCCGTCAAGTACTGCACATCTTTGGAGGTGGTCTCTGTTCATTGGGTCTGCTGAATTACATAGGGGGCAGCCAAGGTTTTAAAAATTTTTAATGCAATGGAGATGTTCTGCTAGGCAGTCATGGCTGGTCACAAGTCGAATCTGGGCAACAGCATATCATCACAGATTGCTGGGTATTGCTAAAGATCTTCAGCTCTCCAATACTTTGACTTAATCCCATCTTGAAGTTTGTAACTTGTGGTTTTTAGTCATTATTTGTTTGATATATAAAGTTTTATAGAATGGAGTGACAGTGACGAAGATCTCATTTGAAGTAATTTTGAACCCTCTTTTGCTAGACAATCCTGCTTGTTCGTTCCCAAAATGTCACAGTGGCCAGGTATCCACTGAAGTACCACCCGTTTCATTTTTTTAAAGTCAGTTCCCGCAAATGCTTTTACACTGGGAGATTTCCTCTGATGAAGGTGGCTGTATACTCAATTTAAATTGTGGCAAAAATTACGCTTACAGTAATAGAAAACGTAACAGTTAAAAGGCACCGTTTAACTTCTGTCTTTTTAATCTTTTCAACGTGATTTTCACATTTTCTAATTTTCAGATTTTCTTATAACATTATTATAAAAGTAAGCTGCTTTTATAAAACTGAGAATTATATAAAATGCTGGGATTATAAAAAAATAGAGGTATATAATATGTAGAATTATAAAAATAGCATTGAAAATGAGTAAACAGGTAAAGGTAAATAAGCAGAAGCTTATTTACCTTTACCTGTTTACCCCAGTTTTGTTAATAGCATCGATATACACAGTCCAGTCACATTTATGTGACAACCACCTGATTTTGACGACAACATGAAATAACCTATCACAAAAGACAGGTGGTAGTATATTCCAGTGAAGTATATATAAAAAGGATGTCCTAAGGCATCGGAAAACATTTCAAATCGTTGGCGTAATGCAGAAACGTACAGATTTTATCCGACGTCCAAAACATCATGATTATTGGCTTTCGGGCCAGGGTGAAAGAATTTCGGAAAAGGATAATTTTGTGAACTGTTCGCGTGTCACCTTGGTGCACCACGGACTATAGAAGAGAAGAAGAGAGAGAGGCGAACGAAGGCTACGGAGATGAGTTCGGGCGAATAGACGTGCAACTGTTGAACAACTGACAACCCAGATGAACCATGGGACTTCAAGAGTGTATCTTCAACAACGGTTCAGCAAACGTTGCTCCGCATGGAGGCATCCGCGGCAGACGCCTGTTTAATGCACCTATGCTGACTGCTGTACATCGGCGACTAAGGCTGGAATTTGCACGTTAGTACAGAAACTGGACATCCACAGAGTGGCGACCGGTGGCTTTTTCCGATGAATCACGTTTTATGCTCCATCGGACAGATGGACGTTGGCGTATACGGCGTGAAACGTCTGAAAGCAAATACCCTGCAACAATTGCCCGGAAGGATTCAAACTGGAAGAGAGGGAGCATTATGGTTTGGGGAATGTTTTCCTGGCATTCACTGGGTGCATTCATCATTGTGGAAGGCACGATGGATCAGCACATGTACGCCTCTGTCCTTGCGGACCATTTCCACCCCTGTATGCGAATGATGGCATATACCAGTAGAGGACAATGCGGAGTGCTCATATGCCCTCAAGTGTATGTCCGATTCAAGCATCAGGATGAGTTTAACGTACTTCCCCAGCCAGCCAACTCACCGGATTTAAACCTAATCGAGAATCAGTGCACTTCGAACGGGTTCGCCGCTGGCCAGGGCACTGGAGTCTGCATACTCACATCAACATCCCAGTGAACGCCTTTTGAAACATAATTGACTCTCTCTTCATACACGTTTCGCAGCGGTCCGCTCTGCAAAAGTGGTTTATTCTGGCTTTGACAGGTGGCCACATTAATGTGACTGGAACTGTATGTGTATATATGCACTGGGGCCAAAACATTATGGCCACCGCGGCACAGCTCTCAAACCCGCCTTGGCAGGGATGTCACAAGTCCTTGGTAGATAGCGGGAGGCATATTGTACCAGATGTTTAAGGTACGGCCACCAAAACGAGATATTGCGAAGGCGCTGATGCAATTGGCGAACCTTTTGAAGACTTTCTTCGTCCCAGGACATCCGAAATGTGTACTATCGGATTGAGGACTCTAGGGGAGTTAAAGGCCGCCCAGGACATTAACTGGAATTCCAGCATCATGTTCCTGGAACAACTCCAACACAATTTTAGCCTTGTGACAAAGGGCCATTGTTCTGTTGAACATTCCGTTTCCAGCTGGAACAACAGAGGCCATGTAAGGTTGCAACTGGCCCGCAATGATGTTCAGATACCCTGTAGCATTCATGGTCTGCTCTACCACAACCACGGGTCCCAGAGGCGCTCAAGAGAACGTTTCCCAAAGCCTAATAGCGCAACCACCGGCCTGTGTATGACCTACTGCACATTGAGGAGCAACTGCTGGCCTGGAAGACGGAGTATCCTGACACACGGCCATCGGCGTGATGAATGGCAAAAACCATGATTCATCTGACCAGGCATCTCTCTCCCACTATCCATGGGCCAGTCACGATGTTCCCGGGCCCAGCGCAGGCGCAGTTGGCGATGACGTTTGGTCAGCAAAGGCACACGACGGAAAGGTGCAAAGCAAAGCAAAGGTGGGTCGTTTGCTGCGTAGCCATATCAAACAGTGTCCACTGAACAGTGTGCTCCGATACTATTCTACTTGGTCCTGCATTGTATTGCGCTGTCAGCTGAGCCACCGTCTGGCTCCGGTTTTGCTTCACCATGCGAGACAGTCTCCGACGACTTTTTCTTTGATAGCGTGTGGACGTCCAACACCATGTAGTCTACTGCTGGTTTCACCGTCCTTCATCCACTTTGCATAAGTACTAACAACTGTAGAGCGCAAACAACCCACGAGTCGTGCAGTATCGGAAATACTTGTTCCGAGAATTCCAGCCATTACAATATGCCGTCTATCAAAGTCACTTAGATCCGCAGCCTTTCCCATCACACACAGAAGTAAGTGAAAGAATATTCTTCAGACTCTCCAGCAGCAGTTAAATACCACTTCCACCTGATCACGTGCCTTCCACGTCATCCGAGGCGAGTTCATTGCAAAATGTAGGGGTGGTCATAATGTTTTGATTCCCTTACGTGTATATATATATTATATATATATATAGTGGATAAAAAAGTATTGGCAATTGCCTATAAATGATCATATTTTGCTGACAAAGTATGTATACAAATTTTTTTAACATAGTGATTACAGAAGGAGAGAAAAGACAAAAAACAAATATAACGAAATTTTCATTTAAATATTTTGTTAGTCAAAATCTACGAGAAAATCCAAAAGTTGCATGATAAAAAAAGTATTGGCAAAATTATGAAATTGACAAAATTATGAGCGAAAACAAAATCAGTATATGTTTAGTACTTTGTATGCATACCTTCTGCATCTATAAACAGCTTGCAATCTATTTCTCATAGAGGAATCTAAGGTCTTTGTTGTACTGTTGGGAATTTTGTGCCACTCTTGCAAGAGTAAACGTTTGAGGTCGTCTTTACTTGAAATTTTAAGTTTCTTGATTTCTAGATCCAGCAGGTGCCATAAATTTTCAATTGATTGATGTCAGGCGATTTAGGTGGGGTTTTTAATTGGCGAGGAGCATTGTAGAGTAGCCATTCACGGGTGAAAATTCGCTGTATGCTTGGGGTCATTGTCTTGTTGAAAACGAATGATGTTCCCAAGCCAAGATTTTGGGCACTGATTTTTAAGTTATGGCGCAAAATGTCAATGTATGTACGTGCTGTCATAATACGATCAATAAAATGCAGGTTTTCAATTCCAGCTGCCATACAGCCCCAAACTAAGACGCTGCCTCCACCATGTTTTTACAATAGCAGTTAAATGTTGCTTTTCCAATTCAGTATTTGGCCTCCTCCACACATATCGTCGTCCATCACTGCCGAAAATGTTAAACTTTGATTCGTCGGAAAAAATAACCGTGTTCCAAAACTCTTCAGATAAATCAACGTGGGATTTTGCGAAATCTAACCTCTTTCTCTTATTTATTTCCGAGATGAATGGTTTCTTTCTAGCTGCCCCTCCATATTAACTTCTCTCGTGTAAAACATTCCTTACAGTCTGTACACTGAAAGTCTTTTGCGAAGTGAAAGCAACATATCTAACTACCTGGGGTGCACTTATTTTAGGTATTTTCTTAACTTTGTTAATAATGACATGTTCTTCACTTGTAGAAAATATTCGAAGTCGTCCACTTCTAGTCTAATTTTCCGTTGATCCTGTTTCCTTGAACTTTTTTACAACACTTCTGACAGTAAATAAACTTATATTGAACTGCACTCCTATAGCACGATAAGTTAAACCTTCATTTCCGAGCCTAATAATCGTGTTTTTAACACTAAAGTCCAACTCCTTCGATTTTGAAGTCATTTTACTGCAGTAATCGCAAAATAATGCGTAGACACTTTGGAGTAGTTTGCAGACTTTATACCGGTAGAGTTTCTTATGAGTTGAAACACGTGACTTTAATGTAACAAAATTTGCATAGCAATTAAAACTTTTGCCAATACTTTTTTGACATGCAAATTTTCGTTTTTGAAAGTAAAATTGTAGAAAATGCAAATTAAAATAAAATTTTTACTATTTTTATATATCTAAGATGTCTTGTATTTAATTACGACAGCTAAAATTGCATAACATTTTATTTATTTGTCAATATGAATAAATTAAGGCAATTGCCAATACTTTTTACCCACTGTATATATATATAGATATATATTGGTTTTTGAAGTTATTTTTATAGCAAACAATCAAAAAAACTATTTTTATCTAATATATTGCAAAGTTTGATGCCCTTAGCGGCCTGATGGCCGAATGGCTAGAGCTCTGGCGTTCGGTACCACAGGTATCGTGTTCAAATCCCGGCTTCGCCCATGTGTGTTGTAGTGGTTCGGAATCCAATTTAAACCGTAGGTCCCGGTCCTAATAGGGATCGTAGAGCGTTGCTGGGGCATTGTTACTCCGCCGTCCAGGCGAGTTTATTGCAAAATGTAGGGGTGGTCATAATGTTTTGTCTCTTGAGTGTATATACGTAGGGTGGTTATCAAAATAATATACCACACCCTGAGGTTTAAAGGAAGCATTTACTAATATGATGTAGCACCCTCTTTGGCATGTAATACATCTTGGGAGTCGAATCATACAAGTGCCGAATAGTGTTTAGAGACACATTGAACCATTCTTCATGGATATATTGTGAAAGTACCGGGAGAGATGTAGGTGGAGTATATC
This sequence comes from Caerostris extrusa, assembly GCA_021605095.1. Taxonomy (NCBI): domain Eukaryota; kingdom Metazoa; phylum Arthropoda; class Arachnida; order Araneae; family Araneidae; genus Caerostris; species Caerostris extrusa. Next base: position 225,385 of record BPLR01013769.1, on the reverse strand, counting down.
GATTACAGATTGATCGTTCTAAAATAGGTTATAACCTTTCAATAATATTGTGGTCAGGGCACTGTGCAGTCGAAGGTAGATGTTTTACTTGATCCTCGTGTTCATAAAACCATGATAGGACCTGTCCCGCAACATACATAGGAGCATTAACCTCTTGGAAAATTTCACGTCGTGCAGGAAACAATGTTTGCATTATAGGATGTACCTGGTCAGCTAAAACTTCTCTCCAGTGATCCTTCCTTTCAGAATTATGATTGGGCCAGAAGAAATCCGCAACATGGTAGCCATACCGATCCACCTCCATGCTTGACAGTTGGAAGGAAACAATCACGATTATATTTTTGTGCAGGTGTCCTCCAAAAGTGCGGAAAAAAAAGTCCGTTGTGTGGAAAATAGTGTAAGATTATTCCACGACCATATAATTGTATTCCACTTATCAATCGACAGTGAATGTGGATGTGGTTCTACTGTACGCATTAAGATATGTAATTAATAGCACATCTGTTAATGCCTATAATAGTGCCTACTGTACACTGTTGCATTAACAAATATTACAAGTGTCTTGGAAATTGCTGCACTGCCATTCATGTCCTGTTTTGTGAAGGTGATCCCTAATTGTAAATATAGACACTGGTAAATCCAAATGTTGCTTGAACTCTGCTGTCACTTACGCTACAGTTGTTATTTTTTAGACATTGCAATTCTCTTCAATACCCGTTGATATCTTTCACTCAGGTTTTCCTTCCATCCATTATTTTGCTGGGACGAGCGTGTTTCGTCACGCTGTTTGTACGCGGTCATGACTTTAGACACCATTCCTCTAGAAACTTTTAAAAGCTGGAATGTTTCGGTCACAGTTTCTCCAACCAGTTCTTACAATTTGGCCTCTTTGAAAGTTTGTGAGGTCTGACATTTTACTAATTTGATAGATTATTTACTCATTCATTTACTCAAGACGTATACAACTTCACTAAAGCTACCTCATACTACCATGATGTAAACTTTTTATATTAAAAATTGGTAACAAAGATATATACATATATATATATATATTCAATTTTTAGAATAATATATGCATGAGAGACATAAATCTCATTTTTGAAAAATTTATGCAATTTTAAATATTTCACATACGTATTTAAGGATTTCTGTCAGAATTTTGATGTACAATGGAAGACAATCCGAAATCCTTCCACACTATATCGAAGCAAGATGTTTAACATATTCTCGCAAACTCCTTCGAATTTGAGAACAATTACTGCAGCTTAAAAAGGCAGTGATTTATACTGTAGGGACTAGTACTGTACTGTAGTGAACTCTAATGTAGGCTAGCTCTGCAATTTACTATTAAACTACGAGTCACTACGCTTTGAAATTTCTTTAAAAGCCAAACAAAAGAATAGATAGTGCTAAATATAGAAACTTTGAAGTTGTTCACAATAAATGCTGAAATGCTTGTAAATTAATTTCAGAAACATAAATTAATGTTGTTGGTTTTTGTATCTATTCTCCATTAATTTCGTCTAATTTAATACATAGATTTAAAATAATTTAATAAGTACATATGCTATTTTAATAACATAGAACATTTAATAAGCTTCTCAAAAAATATTTTTAATTGCTAATTCCTTCTGGGCATATTTTTTTCTTTCAGTAAACTCTTTTCAGCTTGAAGCAACCTAAAAGATGATTTTTGTTAATTATTAAGAAAACTTTTTTTGTGAAGAAGCATATCTATTTATTAATTATAGTACACATTATTGCAGGAAAATGCACATCTTTATACAAACACATGTTTTTCATATGTTTGAAAACAGTTTTATTATTTATTTATTATTATTTTATATAGAATTTTATTGTGTATAACGTGGAATTAATTGATTAAATGTCATATAATAATCAAAATATTGTTAGGTATAGCAGTAATTTCAATTCAAAAAGTATAAACTAATATTTAATTATTTTTATTTGGGACTAAATAAATATTTGAAAATTGGAGAACATACTAGGGAAATTTTTGTTATTTATTTTATGGATTTAAATGACTCACAAATAACGCTAGACAACTATAATTTTGTTTAAAATAACAATTAAATAGAAGTCAATTTAAAGAATTAAAATTCATTTAATTAAAGTATTTATTTTTAATCCATCTTATTTTATAATTTTATGTTTTATATTTATAAACATTTTTTATAAGACAACATTCATTTTATATTTATAAACATCTAATTTAAAAGTCATAGTTAAGTAACAAATTAGACTATCTACTTCCAAAAAACATATCTTTGAAGGATAGTGCTTTCAAATGCAAATGAACCTGCGTCAGAATTTTTTTTTTTCATACTGGAGTAAACTTTGCAAATAACACAAAATCTTGCTTCCTACGGCTTAATTAGAACTGAAGAAAGAACTTCAACAAAAGGATTCCTTCTAAAATATATTAAGAGTAAATAAATTATAAACTTTTGTTTGAACTTTTCTCAGATTCCTCAAATGCCTTCAAGTTTTCGTTCTACTGTAGTTTGAAGAACGCAGACGCTGATGTAAAATTCAGTTGAGATAATTTTATTATTTGTTGAATAAACTTTTAATGAACAAATATAGCGTAATCTGGTTAAAAGTTCAGCAATCAGGACAAATTTATTGTATTAACGTCAAAGTATGAGCACGATAAAATAGCGGAATGGGGAATAATTCCTCAGAATTTATCATTGGGCATATTCCATCAAAACTGAGTCATCTAGGATCAATGATTATCACAGTTAAATGGTATTCTTACTAAGTGCCACCATATTTAGCAGGGTCAAGATTAACGCTTAGAAGTAAGAACTAATTAAAGTTCCTGGACGTGTTTGAGTCAAACTTTATAATTTTTTTGTTTCATGGTCAGAAATAGCCGCCAGTGGACTACATACTTACGAAGTTTGATTTATCCTTGCCTAGTTCTTAGTTTGTAATTAGTAATCTCAACCTCATATTTATAATATATATATATTTCTTTTGCCTGTTTCAGCATAAGAATAGAATGGGATAGAGCTTTATTAAAAATAAAGGAGAGAGATCTGCCGTTGGAGTAATAAAATGAAATAAAAGAATTGGTGAACATTTAAAAATCTGTTGAAATATTATTAATTCAATTTAAAATTTAAATACATAAGTTTAAATGCTGTTGTTTTTCAGTATTTTTTATTAATCCTTATTGATAGCAGTGAAATGCACCATGATCGCTCTTCTTCAAAGTGTTTTTGTAAATCAAGTTTGGTTTTCTTGAAGTATTGTGCTGAACAATTTGGGTCCAAATATTATTCTAAAAAAACAGTTGCTAACATAATAATACGAACATAATAACTTTAATACTGATATAATATGTACGTAATATATTGCGTAATTTAAGAATTCAATGAATGAAAAAAATTATGCTTATTTTGCATTAGACTTTATGCTTTCTTTTTGTATTCGTTATGTTTTAAATTATACTTTTTTTTTTATATTCGTTAAATCAATAGTTTAGAACTAGAATTTATCAGACAAGTATCTATATTTGGTTTTTTTTATGATTTTACTGTAAGAATTTCTGTAAACATTCCATGCTGCATTGAATATATATACAGAGTGCCAATCGAGTAACTTTATGGTGTCCACTATAGCCGTATCCTTCCCCATAACTTAAAAGTGATGATAGCCATTGTCATAAACCTGGTGTCCAGTACAGTAAAATTAGCTATTTGCTACATGATGATATTGGTTACAACGCCATCTTATGGTAATCAGTGGGATGTTCTTATCTCGAAAACTGTATCAGATACGGGGTAAAAATCAAACACAATGTTTTAGAGCTTCCTTTACTTAATACAGAAAACATTTTACACACAATAATGGCTAGAACAGAAAGTGTAAAACATGTATTTGTTAATCACGTTTCCCAAAACTTGTGAAATTTTAAGCAGTGGATGAAAAGAAATTTTTGGATTATGAACAAGTAATATAAAAATATTTTTTTAAAGTCAATTCCTACTTTTTTTTTTCACTATATTACAGAAAGTCCTTTATAAATAATTTTCATTCATTTTTTTTTAAGTTAATCTGGCGCTATCTATTGGTAGATACATGCAACTTAAATCTAACAAATAAATAAAATTAAGTAATTAAATTTAATTAAAGAATTAATATTTGAAAAACTGTATTGACATCCAGTGTCATCCACTACGAGTTTAAAAAAAATGTATTTGAACTTGAGTGGAGAAATAAAAAGTATTTTATTACCGATTGAAAATTTGAGCAAGATATATATAGGGAGAGTGTGAGCTAATAGAAGGAATTGAAAAAGCTCATGCAATGCGTATTTTTAACATGACGCTACCTCTCCATCCTAGGAATCTAATGTAAAAATTAGTGATGGAGACACTCTAGCTTTAGATCATGGGATACAGCGTTTGTGTAGAATAGCAACCACACTCATTTACCTTTCCCCTTTGCACTTTTATTTATGACGATACCTAAAACAGCAAGGGAATGGAAACTTTCCACCCATATTACATTACTGCATTATCTTACATGAACAATTACTGATGTTTGTGCTAGAGTAGCACTTTACATGCAGCAAAATATTCAATTAAAAAAATTCAATAAAAAAAAGGCCATGTGGACATTGCAGCTGATGGAGATGATATTGAACAAGAAAATTGAAATATCTGCTGCTTACTGTTGTTTCATTTTATTTTCTAACACTTTTCATGACGTATAGTGCAGGAAATTGGAGGAACACTTATCAGCATTTTACACGTTTTTGTTCTTTGCATTAATGTGCAAAAAGTTTATTTCTTATTAAATCAAAGCGGACTCCATTAGCTGTAATGCACACTTGGACTCCATCAACAGCAGGAAGACAGACAACTAAGAGTTAAGAAGGTTTTATGTCGTATGACTCTGAGGTGCTTTCACTTCTCGAAAAATCTGAAAATATCCTCTTCGAATTATTATTGTAATATACAGAATAAGATAAAAGATAGTTGGGTTTTTTTAAATCATTTAAATTGGGACAATTTCCATGCTTCATCGTTCAGTGCGCAGCTACCAGGCAGGTTTGAAACCACTGACGGGTCAGGTTCAAAAATTTTGATGGCAGATCTTGGAATTACAGCTTTTAGAACCGAGAAGCTTATGTATTGTTTTAGATACAAGATAGGAATGTCTGACATTGACAGTCAGGCCTCATGGCAAATGTTTTCGGGTTTTCTTCCAGACGGAAGACAGCAAATCAGAGGCAGATAACTTTAATAACTCCTGTCAACGCTTGTCAGTGATCTATGCATGGAATGAAATATGCTACGAGGTAAACATATGTACAGAGAAAAAAATGACATAACTTTTTTTTTTTTTTTTTTTATGATTATTTTTAAATTTTAAGAAATTCTTGTGTTATTCATTTATTTTATAATTTTATACATAATTAACATTAAATATTATAAGTTTTCTGTAAAGTAGCCGCCAATTCAAATGTAATCATAGGTTTAGATAGAAACAAAACGTTGACAGTAAACACATTTCAGTTTTTGATCAGAATAAAATTCAATATAAAAACACAATCTTCTTTGAAGTGATTATAATGATAAAAAAAAGCAACTCATATTTTATATATTTTGGCACATTAAAAATCGTTTTAGGCAAACTTGGAAAATAAAATTCCGAAACAAAAGTAGGAAACGAAGTTTAATCCACTCCATTTTGATGTAAAGCAAAGCAGTTTCCCTCACAAACATGGATTCCCATCAATTCGTTTACGAAAGATATACATTTAATATTCGTCAGATTTTCATCCCAAACACAATTTAGCCGAGAGAGAAAAAAAAAAATTATAATATAAAAAAAGTGTATATATGTTATAAATTGAAAATGTTTCTGCAACAGCAAATTTGACACATTTTTTAACCTAGCACATTCTTTCCATTTTTGCATTGCACTTTTTTTCCCCCATCCCATTTTTCTACATTTTCCCTCTAGAGGGAAATTTGTTATACGAGATTTTGAAATGCTTACGTTTCATGTATTACCGTAGGGTTTCGAGATACATACGAACGCGATTTATCCAGAGCTTTGGAGAATTGAATGTTCCTCCTCGGATATGAAGGGGGGGGGGGAGTTCAGTAAGAGAGAACAGGTTTTTGCGCTTTTACGATTACCGCTTTTTTTTTTCTACCTCCCTCCTCAAGAAGCATGCATGACGGAATGATGCTTTTTGTACTTATCTGCTCTACACCGCATTCTTACGGCCTCAAAGTAGGGCATTGACGATTTGATGTTTAGATTTTAGTTTTGATATTTACCAGAATGGTAAAAGTAGAATCAACCAAAGTGGATGATGTCAATTGTAATATATAGAGTAGAAAGTTTTATGAATATTGTTTTGACGCATTGCTTTAAATATTGAGTACAAAAATGCTTATGTGCTAGACCTATAAAATGAAAGTTTATTTTTTTCCCTTTTAAAAAACTAAAGCTTGCGGCGGTTACACACAAAATTACACAAATATATACATTTTTTTAACATAATACACTCGAATGGGCTTGACCTACAAAAGAAAAAAAAAAAAAAATTCCTGTTTGTATAATTTGAGCTGCTTATACACCTCAAAAAATTATAAACTTATTAGATTAGTAACAAAATAAATAATATCTATTTTAAACAAAAAAAAATTACTTATAGATAAACAGTCTTTAAATGAATGAAATATTTGCTTCTGAACATATTTAAGTGCACATGTGCAATCTATACTATTAAATAGTTCATAATAACAGTGCAACACATATATTCAAAAAACAACTTACAGATAAATGTTCTTTAAATAATTGAGACATTTGTTTCTGCACATATTTAAGTGAACATATTCATTCTTAAATAGTTCATAATAATCGTGCAACACATATATTAAAAAAAATGTTGTAGATAAATGTTCATTAAATAAATCAGACAATTGTTTCTGAACATATGTAAGTGAACATGGGTAATCTATACTTAAATAGTTCATAATAACAGTGCAATACATACATTAAAAAAATGAGTTAAAGGAATTATTTTGGGTTTTTATAAAGTAATATAGTTTTTATTGATTTTACTTACTAGAAAAAAACGGGATCATTATATTTATAATTTTATTACTTTCCTTTACTACAGATGATTAACGCATCTTTACCTTTTTTTTTAAAAAAACCAAGAATATGCTTGAAGAACTACACACTAGAAAAGAATTCATCACACGAATAAAATAAGTTAGAAAAAATCTTTGTCTTACAGGCATATAAAAAAAAAAGATATTTTAAAGGAAGGTAGCACATTGCGAGTCAAAAATTTATCATTTTAAGAAATTTATTTATGACTTATCATAAATCATAAAGATTTATTCTTTTAGAGGGAAAGTTCGGTATGTTTTATAATAAAGTTAAATGAGAAATTGGTTTCATTTTTTGTAATTCAATTTATATATTTCTTAAAATTACATAAAATAGATACACAAAAAATCAACGAAGTTACGCCTTGTTTTCCACAAGATAATTTTTGGAAGATAACGTGTACATAATAACTAAATAACTAACATATAACTAAATTTTTATATTGAATAGACGATAAATAATATGTCTATTCTTCAAACCTAAAATTGTAAAGATATTTAATAATTAATAATTTTTAAAACTAAAATAGACTTAAATAATTTAAGTTGTTGAAAATTTGTAATATTGATCATATTATATATTAATATATACAGTCCAGTCACATTAATTTATTATATATATATATATATATACCAAACACAGTTTTCATATAATGAATAAATTTAGAGCTTTTATATATTTATTTATTTTGCATTCAATTTTTTTTATCTTGAGAAGCATTTTAATTCAAACTGAATTTACATGCGATCAACTTTTGATTTTAAAATATATCATGTATTTTAGAGCAATGTCTTAAATTTAAAATATAATACTATTGTTTTCCTGACGTATTGTGAAATTCCTAAATAAATTTTAAATGGTTTATAAATACAATATTTTAGGGAAAATTATAAAAGTATTAATTTAATTAAAATTCTTTTTCTTTTGAATTTAGAACATCAGTGACTTAATGAATATACAATAGAAAAATGTGTTATTTTCAAGTATTAAATGTAATTTCTTATCTCGCAATATAACAGTAGGTTGGGCTTAAAAATACACATTTTATAATTGTGTCTTTCATTCTGCAATAAAATTGTCATGTACTTTCATTATACATTTGGTATTTAATAGAACAGAAGATAATTTAACCGTATTTGGGCCCCGCGTATTTTATTTTTGTATAAACTTATCAGCAGAGGAATAAAAGTTTAAACTTAAACTTAACACAATATAACACAAATAAACAGCAAAAAGATGCGTAGATCAATTGCTAAGACACTGTAAGCATATAAAAGTCAAATTTAGTGTATGAAAGAGAAACTAAACTTTAATTGCTTTGTGTAAGAACTTTTCAATAAAGTTGCATGCAGTCTACTTCAAAAGTAATTTTTATTTAAGTTTCATTTGTTAAATATAATAACAAGGCAAAGGAACAGAATAAGAATGCTCAAATCTATTGTTTACACACTGTAAAGATAGAAACGGCAATATAATTGTACGAAAACAGAGATTCTACGACATAACTACCGCTGTGGGAACTTTTATAAGATTATAGGACTACTTGTTTAAGAATTCCTTTATTTCGCCGGTGCTTAGCTGAATGGTCTTCCTTGCTTTTAGAATAGTTTCTCGTAGCAGTGAGGAATAGTGAGGGTCAATTTATATAAACTTGTTACGAAAATCAAGTTAGTCTCCAACTTAGTATATTTTTTTTGCTGATTTGATGACATACTAAAAGCAGTTATCATATTAAAAACTTAATTTAATCTAAACATTATATAATTATAAAAATTACTAATTTATTAAAATTTACGTATATTTTAAGTATTTTAATAAGTTTTCATTACAATAATCAATTAGCATTAATTGATTATAAAGTTTCATCAATACAATTGGGTATAAATAGTACTTTCACTGAAAACTTTTATTGTATTGTGAAAGCAGGTACATAAAATTTCTATGGTTATTGCTACACAATATTCTTTGTATATTAATTGCCGAATAATTACCACAGCACAATTCATTGATTGGTAGATTTTTGCATATGAGTAATCGTCACGATTTGGCACCTTTTAGTTCTGCTACCATGGTCTTTTTCGTATATAAGTGAGTTATCAAAAATCAGATCTAAAAAAAAACTTTAAATATATAATTTTCCTTTAAAGTTTTCCCACGGACATTTAATTCTAGAATGTTCCATTTAAAATTAAATAATTGTATTGAATCATATCTGAAAAGTGAGGAATAAAAAGGAAAAAAATATAAAAAAAAGGAATTACTTAAACTTCAGAAATGGCATTAGCGAGGAATAGCGATGATCTCTATATATAAACCTGCTACCAAAATCAAGTTAGTAGACAATCAAATGTGCAATTTCGCTTTGTTAATTGCACATTTGATGTATTTATACATACTAAAAGCAGTTTTCCTAATAAAAAAATATTTAATTAATTTAAATAGTACATAATTATAAAAAATGCTAATTTATTTAAATTAAGTTAATATGCAAACATTTAACAAGTAATTATTACAGTAATTAATTAACATTAATTAATATTAAAGTTTGCATCAATATAATTGAGTATAAATAGTACTTTCACTGAAATAATTATTGTACTGTGAAAGCAGGTGCATAAAATTTCTATTTCTATTTATAAATTTATTGTCACAATGATTTTACATTAATTATCGAATATTAACCAGCAATTCGATCAATTGTAATTTAATTGCAGCAATTAGCAATTTATCCGATTGCAACCAATCAATTCAATGCTTATCAGATTGGCTCAAAAGAGCAATAGTCACGATTTGGCAACTTTAATTCTGTTACCACAATTCTTTTCGTATATAAGTAAGTTTTCAAGCTTTCCATCTTTAAAAAAAAACTATAAATACATAATTTTCTTTCAAAATTTTCACATGGATATTTAATTCTATAATTTGAATTCCTTTAAAATTAAACACTATTGAATCATATCTGCAAGTGTAATATAAAAGCGAATTTCTTAACTTCAGAAATGGCAATATAGTGGCAAGCTAAACGTGCATGTTCCGGGAGGAGCTTAAAAGCAGATTTCCATCAGTAAAATCAATGGATTATTCCAATGCAGTGAATTGATTACTTTGTGATGACGCTCTACGTACTCCATTTGGGATCATTAATTTCCTCAGATTGATATCAGTTATTGGAAAACAGTTTAATCCAATGGAAAGTTGCTGGCTCTTTGGGGGATGATTTATCGCATGCAAATGCAGATCTCAATATTCACCGAGAAACTAATTATATAAATAAACTTCTTGCTTTTTATTTGCAATTGGATTACTTTAGTAATTATTGTGAAAGTATTTTATTGTAGTGAAAAAAATGATATGTAGAAATTTAACCTTGTAGTATGACAATGTATAGTTTGACAAACATTGATTGATTAGGTTACTTTTGATGGATTCATACTTAATGTTGTCATGTATAATGCTTTACGGCAGAATTTGTTACTGAATATGATTTATGTAAATTTTTGTTAACTATGTAATAAAACCATCTGCAGATAACATAAAATATATAAAAGCATAACAAATAAAATATACACAGAAATTAGATTAGTACTTTTAGTTTCATATATACGAATAAATTGAATATATGTTACAAAATCAGAAGCAAAAGACAGAGGGAAAATAATTCAGTGATATAGTTTTTTAAAAGTCATGTAGATCCGAGATTGTTGAAATGGCTGTACATTTTGCATATTTTTATGCATTGAATAATAAGGTTTGAGAAATGTCAAAATTTAAATTTCCTGCGAAATGCTAAATTTAACTTCAAATTCATTTTAAGTGTTCTATTACGAAAAGTGTATACACATAGTAATATGCTAATTGCGAAATGTTAATAGTAACGTCAAATTCAAAAATAAATAAGCAATTCAACGTCATGAGTAGTAAAGATACTTATGAATCTTTCCTATTCCCCTTTGACTCTGTAAAAAATTGTTATATAATAATTTGTTAATAATTAAAACATAAACAGCAATCGAATACAAATTATTTTCAGAGTTCTGAAGAAAAAAAATAAGAAAAGTTAAATACAAAGTTGTAAAACGCTCAGTTTAGATATGTAATGACAGAAAAAGACAATATAAATATTAAATACTATATTGTAAAAAAAAATCACAACTTCAAGTTTTCAATGCACTAACACGCGTTGTACCATTTAAAGACTATATGATTACCGAAAGACAATACATATTTTTAAATGCTAAGATATAAACTTTTACTGCTCTGTTGATAGCCACTTGAAGAAAAGGCAATATTTTAAAATATAGCCAAAGGACTGGAGGGCTAAAATTTCCAATTGCATAGTCATTTAAAATATGAAAGATAAAAAAAAAAAAGGATCCAGCAACTCGTAAGAATAAATTCATTTGGAAAAATCGAGATTGTTCTTACGAGTTAAAACAATAGGATCTAAAAATATTCTTCGTTACTATCCAATGCCATGAAAAAATTGCAATCAAATACAAGATTTAAAACCAGGAAAAAACTGCTGCCAAATTAGAGATTTGTCATGAAACAGCTGCCAAAAACATTAATCAATAAGCTAAGCTGAATTTAAAAAAAAAAAAAAAGAATTTAAAAGCAATGCAATGAAAACAGAAAATGTAAAGCAATTTAAATAAGATGTTAAAAACATATTTCAATCTATGATTAAAATTAGCTACTAAACTTCAAACCCTAGAAAAGTAACCATAAAACAAAGGGATTAAAAAGCGAGTGAACCGGTGTAATTCTGAATGCATAAAGATACAGTATAAAAAGATCCAACAATTATTTGTACGAAATTTGTTATCATCAATAAATGCAACTCGTAAAGTCTGAATTTCTAATTAGTCGCGAAAAAGTACATCAACCAAATCTAAAACAGCGGTAAAATATTTTGAAAAACTATTGAAGAGAAAATTTTAAAAATATTTTCCAAAAGCAATGAAATAACTTATTATAAATTTTAAAAAACAATGTTCAATCTGCGACTCGCCAGATCTGCAGCATGATATAAATTCAAATAAGCTTTTAAATATTGTTAACTACATCACCCAATATAATTAGGGGATATTATAATCATGGCTATAAAGTGCAGATGAGGAAATGTTTTGGTGACTGATATATAATGTGCGGGTGTTATAAGATATGAGAAAAGAAAAACAAGGAATAAGGAATAATTACATTTTATTGATTATATTCGTAGATAAACAAAAAGATGCACAATTCATGTATGTTATGCAAACAAACAAAAGATGCAATTCCTCGGACAGAAATGAGTTTCAATAAGAGGTATGATTTATCCTGACTGAATGCAATGACGCACATCTACTAGGCATAGAATATGTGAGAGACTGAGGTATTCGTTCTCACTTTAGAACAGAGCTTTCCAAATGCTGAATTGTTTCTGGAGGAGAAGCGACTAGCAATCTTAGAATGTCCCAAACATACTCTATTGGAATCATGTCTGGGGAATATGTTTATCAATCTATTAGAAGAATTACTTCGTAGAAAAGGAAATTGGTCATCAGCTGAGCTTGATATGGTCTAGCATTATTATCTATAAGAATAAATTCAACCACTGTTAAGACCACAATAGGTCTGAGGATCTCATTCCTACAGTGCTCCATTTCTGATAAAGTGCAGGTCGATATAGCAACTGATAAAAATCGGCCCATACCATCACTGCGCCTCCGCCAAATCTGACACTTTGATGTACAATTGCAGGAATATTTTATGTACCAGACTCTCTCCAGATGAGAAAACGCCTATTGTACGCTTAAGCGGAATAACATACTACTCCACTCATCTCGTTCCCATCTCAGATTCTCCTGTGCTCACATCCTGCTGAGTATTCAGTGGTTCTGTATAAACTAAATACAAACCATAGATCTGCGAGCATACAAACCCACATGGTGGAGCCAGTTTCGAACAGTCTGAGTCGAATCTAATCGCTCTAGATGTTTTGCAAGTATTTGAGAGTTCTTTTAGCATGATTTCATTTTTAGTTAGAAAAGTAAATGAATCCTATATTAAAAAAAACAATAACTAAAAAAAAACTGAATTAACCTTAGAGGATGCTCATCTTCTCAGCGGGCATTAAGAGGCTCCTAAGCTGAAATTCAACACTGCTCTGTTAAAAACGCTATATCTTTTTAGGTGAAAAAAGAACGATTTTGACTTTTAGACAAAGGAATACAAAGCTTAACACAAATCAAATCTTCTACATCATCTTGTCAAAGACTTAAAATATTGAAACGAGAATGAAATGTTTCTAATTTTTCGTCGATAGTAATATATTCACCCAGTGCTTCGATACAAATAACTGAAAAACGCTGTGTATAGCTGCAAGTTTACCAAACAACCACCTCTGTTTCCTTTCATTTATTTTGTTAAATCTTTTGCAAAGTAAAAGAAATGAAAAGCGTTTATGAGACTAGTTAAATAGTCGCACTCAAATCTCATACATTCAGTCGGAAAGATTTGTGTAATGCACGTAAATATTAATATTCCGAAAAAAACACAGATTTCTAGCGGGTCCATGCTTCATGCACTTCTTTCACGTGAAGATATAGAGTCGAATTTCTCAATAAATATATCTGGGCAATCTACAATTAATTGCATTATATTATCGTCGATGAATAACTTCCAACTCTTCATATAGCTTGTTGCATCTTTCGCTGGAACTTTTGTTCCAAACAAGTAATATATTATGACAACCAGTACAAAAATTATGCCTAAATTTTGTTTTTCATCACTGTACTCCACCTTTTGAAAGGTATTACAAATTATTCAGTTCTCCAATTCCAAATCTCCCTTCTCTTCTGATTCCGCCTCATGGTCGCTAAAGCTTTCGTGATCTGAAAAATTATCTTCTAAAACATCATCAGGTCTATTATCTTAATCGTAAATGTCTGAATCCTCATCAGTTTCAGCTTCAATAAGATGTCTATGTAATACTCCATTTATTTTTGGTATGGAGCCGGCATTGTGAGCAATAGGCAAATCCAATGAAAAGGAAATTAACTAACTGACCGTATAATCCATGCAGAATAAATAGTCTGTGGGAAAAACGGAGAGACGAGCTGGTTCAATTTTATAACACTAATAACTGACCAAACGTTTATTAAGGAACAAAAAATTTTGAAAATACTTACTAAATATTCAGCAAGGGCAGAAAGTGGATGGGGTTACTAATTTAGCCTCTCATTAGAAAGGAATGAACATGTATATAGTTTTTTCTAGGAACCCGAGTTTCCCTTGGATTTTTAGGTTTTAAAACAACCACCACGCATCCTGTCGGGTTAAAAAATTACCAATGTTTCCAAAATAATGAAAAATATTGATTTTTTCTAACATTTTTTAAAAATCAGAGTAACGATTACAACAGGAAAACCTTACTTTTACTGTGTTAAATGTGATTAAAAAATTAATATATGTTAAAAAACTTTTTTTATTAAAAAGTAAAAATTAGTACAATTGATCTTGTTTAAGTGTTACAAAGTTAGTTAACTGTGAAAATTCCTTTGACGTAAAATATCATTTTAAAAGTGAAAAGGAAAATATACCATATATTTGCATTCTTTGAAATAATATGCTGTTTTAAACCGTTGTGCTAGGACAAGTTTTAATTTTGCTGTACCTTCTGTAATGTACCGTCTTTGGCTTTTTGCAATGTTTAATTTTTAAAGTCCCATTATTTTTGCACCATTTACTTTTCGTGAGCAACAGGCAAATCCAATACAAGGAAGCAAAGACCTAGATGTATCATCCACGTGAAATAACTTGTGCGTGGGAGAAACGGAAAGACTCTCGACTCATTCCATAATAACCTGATCATCTGACCAAACTTGTATTAGAGAACGAAAAATTCTGGAAATACTTTATAAATACTCAGTAAAGGCAGAAGAGATTGATTAGTTCAGCTACTGATAAGAAAGGTAAATTTTGGTGTACCCTCTATAATGTACCGTTTTCGTTCTTCTGTAATGTTGAATTTTTAATTCCGATAAGCGGTCACAATTAAATGGGTACTCCTTAAATTTTTCTGTAGTTTGATGCAGAAATCCACATACCAAGTACATATGCTACTTTGGCCATAAAGGTATCTCTGATTCATCATGCAATACTGATCTTGATTATCTTAAAAAGAATATTCAATTTTTTACGATGAAGTTTCTTACCAATGTTGTTTTTTACGTTGTAAAGAATGCTTTGCGTAAAATAGAATTTTTAACATCAATATCGTCAATAGAAGATGGTTTCAGTTTACTTTTCTTACTGTAATACAGTGGCATGTGCTCCATAAATCTATTTGTTTAATTCTATCTTTTGATTTAGAAATAAACTTTTTCCACGGAATCCGCTTTTCCGTTATTTTTATTATCCACCAACAAAATTTCGTGCCATTTCTAGAATTAGATCAAATTACAAATAGTACAGAATAGTGTGCATAATTATTTTAATCATAGTATTTGAAATTCAAATTAACTTGCATTTCAAAGTAAGAATGCGAGTTCATTTTATTTTCACTTTCTGATATACTTTGAGAAAATGCATTTTATTAAATATTCCTAAACTGAATCTGCAAAATTGTTTACTTATAGTACATTAAATTCAAATATTGATGACAGAATTAATACATGACATATTTATTACTGTTGTTCGTGAATGTAACAAAAAAAAAAAAAATATAATTTAATATTTTCAACCACGAATTTTTTAAATATAATGCTGTATTTGTATAATAATTTCATGCTAATAATAAAAATGAAATTTATTTTTAAGGATTAAGTATGAAATATTTTTTTTATTATTTAAGCGTAAGCTTAGTTTCTATTTAGTTAATTCTTTTTTAAGTCACAAAATATATTTTTCATCAGGTTTAAGTAAAATCAGCTGTTTTAAACCTTTCTATTTAAAATAATATATTTTTTATCAATACATTAATTAATGTTCCATGCGCATTGGATTTGTCCCAATTTTTTTTCGATTTAATATAAATTAAAGACAATTAAAGCATTCGTATTTTGAGTTTTTTAAATACAGATGCTATTAAGCCTTTTTTTTAAAAAAAAAAATTGAGAGATTACAATATAATTTTTTATGACCATTAAACAATCGAGCGCTATTTATTAAGGCTTATACACTTTACTGATAGAGGATATTTAGTTAAATTTTAAATATATATACTTTTTTCTAAAGAATTAAATATCTCTGGAGTTAAAAAATTAAGTGTTTGAATTGGTTGTTTTAAAGTTGGAAGAGCATTTTTATTTATGGACATTTTTTTTTCTTTTTAAACAAAAGCAGAAAGTGTTAAAAGGATTTGCGATTTCATTCATGAAAATAAAAATAATTTTATCATGAAACAATTTAGATATAATTTATCATTGTGAATGTCAAAACTAAAATATCTTATTCTGAAAAAAAGTTTTTAATAATTTAGAAAATCCTTTGCAAAATGAGATCTGAAAAAAGATTTATCATTTATAAACAAAAAAAATATGGAGATTAATTCCTATCAAATTGATATATTAGGTAAAAATAAATTAATTAATTATTTTTTCAAATTGCAACAGTCATCTAAACTTTCCAATTAAAATTTTAATTATTTTCTTATAGTGAAGTAAACATGAAATGTGATCGTTTCTTGTTCAAGAAGACGTTTAAACAATTCCAAAGAATTTGAATATTAGCATACTTAGAAATATTTACACAATAACAAATTTATTACAAAATTAGGGTAGAATTAATTAAGTTTTTATTAATTATTTTACCTAACTCTTTTTAATACTTATGAAGTACGCAATTAGTTTTTATTTGTGATTAGAAAAGTTCAGAAATTTTCTCAGAAATTAAGCGCCTAAACATTTCCTGAACATCAGATTGATAAAATCATTAATATTTACAGAAAACATTAAATAAAAGTTAGATCTTTATATTATTTGTAGTAACTCATCACCGGAAAGCCGAATGCGCTATCGGAAGTTAAGAACAATGAAATCACTTAACTTGCGGTGTTTTAAAATAACTCACTTGAGAATATTTGGCTGTGAATTTCTCTTTCTTTTTTTTTAATAAACAGTTTAAATTTAAAAAAAAAAAGTTGCTGTTTCTTGAGAACAAGTAACAATAATAATTTATGTAAATATTAGAAAATTTCATTATTTTCGATGAACAATTTTATATTGGAATACTCCTATACACATATGAATAAAGAATCCAATTTTTAGTAATTTAGAATGTATTTATTGTAAAATAACTTCTTCGATGGCACATTTTGGCCATCTATGCCACACAATAAATAGTTTAAATTAACAGTTGCCAGTAAACAGTTAATGTTATCGCTTCATAAGACAACTTCATATGCAAGACTATAAAAAAAAAAGCATTTATAAATTTGTATAAAAGACATTGAATACATAATAAACGATAGCTTCTTCTTCATTGGCGAAACAACCCCATGATGTGTCAAGGTCGTCAGCCTGTTAGCAATTTTCGAGATAAGAGATACTTACTTTTTACGGAGGTGATGTTGTCAGCCCTGCGTCCTACTCTCTACAGTCTTATTATATCGAAACCTAAACGGCTTAACTGTACTGCCGGGATTCAAATTGAAATCTGTGGCACCGGAGCGCCAGTCACATGTTTTGCTATACATATGTGGGTGGGTGTGTATTGTGGGCCTGATGGCCGAGTGGCAATCGCTCTGGTCCTCGGTACCACAGGATTTGGTTTTGAGTCCCGACGACGCCATGGATGTTTGTAGAAGTTCAAAATCCACTTTAAACCGTAGGTCCCGGTATATTATGATCGTAGAGCGTTGTCAGGTTGTGGGGATAGTGGTGCTCGCGTATGTAACATCTTCAAGCTACATGTGCCCCATGGGTGTTGCTGAATGAGTAACCGCAGCGAAGTTCTTGCTTGTGGCATGAAGATAACTGTATCTGTATTGCCAGATGCATTATAAATATTATATATATATATATATATAATATATATATATATGTATATATGTGTATATATATATGTATATATATACATGTATATGTATATATATGTATATATGTATATATACATGATGTATATATATATGTATGTATATATATATATATATGTATATATATATGTATATGTATATGTATATATATATGTATGATATGTATATATATATGTATATATACATGTATATGTATATATATGTGTGTGTGTGTGTGTATGTATACAAATGCAGACATTTTGTTGTTCTTTGAAAAATTTAGAAGTAGAAAATCGATCCCCATCGCTACTACAGCATTAAAGGTAATATCATTCAAAGAGTGCCAATAAAATAAAAAATTCGCCAAGGGTTCTTTTTTTAAACACAATTGCGTTGTCAATCCAGACTTGTTACTGTCCAAATTAATGCAGATAACAATGCTTGAAAAACAAACAAAACCCTTTTAAATACATTTTCCACTTTTTTCATGTGCTCCCTCCTAATCTGAAAGCCTAATCGATAACAGATTTGTCCCGAACCTCTTCCGAGCTCCATGTAAAACCTGCCAAATTCCGGCGACAAACATTTCGCAGACTATATTGTGATAGGAGCAGCTCAGATGCTGAAGTTGTCCCTGCATCTGACAACTTCTGATTTGCATTCAATGATGCATTCATAGGTTTCAACCGAATGCCTGCTCTAGATTATGTCACAGGGCCAGTGTGAAAAATTGTTTTCAGAGTACGGCACTCCCGCTCACTCAGATCCCTCAGTATTTGTAAACTATATTTTATAGGTTTCTTTTCCTTTTTTCTGCCTCGAGCCGTTAAGAGTGGAAACCTTTCAAAGAGAGATAAATGTTTCTTCTGACTTTGTTATGCAGATGGCGATGTTGGTCATGAATGACAAAATAATCTGTATTCGAAGACAATGCTGTGAAGACGATGGTGTAAAGGGAAAGGCGTACAACCTTTTATGATTTAAAGTGTATCAGAAAAGAATGATTTCAATCCATCTGTTCTTTGAAGTTAATCTGTTTTTGAAAAAAATATATTGCTTAAAATTGATGAAAAAATGAATTATATAATTTACAGAACTAAAAACAATTTTTGATGTAACGTGATTTAACATTCCTCTTCTAGTACTTAAATACATTGAAGTTTTATTTCACCTTGTATTTCAAAATAATTACCGATATCATCAAAAGCTATTAAATGTAGTAAACGTTTTTTTTTTTTTTTGTAGATTTTACAACCTATACGACAGAGAATAAATAAATATATACATATATATATATATATATATATATATATATATATATATATATATGAAAAAACAATGATATACATGACAAATATATGCAGCATATATTTTTCATATAAATAGGTACGATATTTAGGATAAAACAAAATTTCATATGTGCTGAATCAAAGACATTTGTTTTCATGTATTTTTAAAAAAAAAAAAACATATTTTAATCAATTTCATTTATAAAATTCTAATTATATTTTTATAATTTAACTAATTATTAAAAACAAATATAATTTTGAAGCTGTATTTATAATGGATAATTATTAAAAACTGTTTATGTTTTAAACTGGGATTATTTCACGATTATGTTTTTTAAAAATAATCTCGAACATAGTGAAATTAAATTTTTTTCAAAATAGTTTTTTTTTTTTTCTATTTCAAGAGAGAAAAAATTTTGTTTTAAGCATGAATTGTAAAGCTTATAATTTTTTTCATTCCTAAAATTTTATGGTAAAAATTAATATTGATGCTTTCGGAAAAAAAATATTTATACAAATTAATTTTACAGATTTTGTTTCTGTACCAACTCGATATGTACTAAGCGACGTTTTCTACTTAAAAAAATTAATGAAATCTTCAGATCCTAAACATGTATTTTTTGTAATCACTTTTTATATCAGATTAATGCATAAAAATTTCCTTAGCTCATGCTATCGTTCTTTTTACAACAGATAATACTTATAAATCTGACGTCAATGGCTTTGATCCCAACAGCTTGAGTGTTTGAGATGGACCTGAGTATCTAGATGTTATTTTCAAAAGATGCTCACGTTGACTAATCAAGCTTTATAAGAAAAATAAAGGCTTTCTCATTTTCATAAGAAATTCTTAAATCCATTAAAAATATGAAAATATTTTAAGCTACATTCATGTCCATAAATTAAGGATAATGAAGTTCAGGCAAAGAAAGAGATAGAAGCAAAACAAATTTTACTTATTTGTAAAGTCTATTTATTAAACAAAAGGTAAAGAGCAAAAAAGATGCTATATGTTTGACATAATTAATAAAAATTGCGATTTTTACTCAATGGAGAAAATTTCAAAAAAAGAACCTATTTACAAAAAACAGTATAGCCTGGTTAGTATGATGGTTAATATGGAGTATGTCTCCCGGGCGATGCAATACAGGCCTTACAACGCCTAGGCATGCTGAGTATCAAATTATCAATCTGATCTTGGGGAATATTACACCACTCATCAAGCAATGCTCTCCGAAGTTCGGTTGACAGGTGGGAGAGGTTGAAGGGCTGCAATTCGTCGGCCGAGCATATCCCACATGCTCTATGGATTCAAGTCCGGTGAGTATGCTGGCCAATCCATACGGGTGATATCATCCAATTGAAGGTATTCGTCTACAATGTTTGCACGGTGAGGATGGGCGTTGTCATCCATAAACAGAAATTCAGCACACATGACGCCCCGAAACAAACGTACATGTTGTTCCAGAATGACATTCCGATAGATGTGGCCTGTCATCGTTACACTCTGAACATGCAGGTCAGTTCTGGAACCAAGAATAATTCCTCACCAAACGAGCCACCCTGCACCACCGTAACGGTGTCGTTCAATGGCCTTACTCTTGGTGGTAGCGCGTACCTGGAGCTCTCCATATGAAAGTCCGGCGGGAATCAGACTGCAAATTAAACCTGGACTCGTCGGAAAACATCACGCCAGACCATTGTTGCGGTGTCCACAATGCATGCTCTCTACTCAGGTTAATCGCAGGCGACAGTGAGTTGTGGTAAGTGGAACACATCTGACAGGCCTACGAGCATATAGACCAGTGTGCCCTAATCCTCTGTACACGGTCTGCCTAGAAACTGTCGTACCGGCAGCTGAAGAGAGCTGACGAGGCAGGTCTGATGCTGTGCTCCGTCTGTTTCTTTTTGGCAATAACTGCTAAATACCGGTCCTCATTCGGCGTTGTAACTCGGGGGCGACCTGTGCTGTAACATCTACTCACATTACCATCATCTTGGAATCGTTGCCGAAGCCAGGAGATGACACTCTGGGCGATTCTAAGTTCCTCGGATACTTCCAGCTGGGTACGTTCACATTCCAGTCGTCCGATAATTCTACCACGTTAAAAAATCATCCAAATGCTTACTTTGTGCCATAACTATGCGGTTATTGCACTGAAAGGCTTTTAAAGCGCTTGTGAACAATTTTACTGAATCGGTGTAGATGAATGGAGTACCTTGGTCGCGAAGCGAAACAAACCTCCTAGTTGCGACATAAAAATAATGACAGTCGGCTCAAGGCCCATAGTGAATAATATGTACATTGCATAACAATTTTACTTCTTTGGCACTATTCCTTATATACTCCTCTCTTACACTCTCGTCATTGTGACGTACTATCCGCGCCATCTGGTGGTTTCCTGTAATTTGCATATTCTTCTTCAAGATGTGTGTGATAATTCTACAGGTGAAATTTTTATTTTGAGTTCAATTTCTGTGTGATTCTGAATTATCCTTAATTTATGGACATGAGTGTATTATGAATTGGAATTCTAAAATAAATATCAATAAATTGAATTTATATTTACTTCAAGAAACAAACTTCATAAGTAACTGATAGGTTTTATAAAAACCGCTTATGTATTCATTTTTGGTAAGGCAAACTTTCTTATTCCACGGAAAAAAAAATAAGCAGTTTTTTAGATTTGTTCTATTATGTGTTTAAACTATCTGGAGAAATGCATTAAAATTTTTGCAGTATTAAATTTCTGGAAAGAGAAATTTTTGAATCATAAATAATGCAACCTGATAATTCCATGGACGTTCCGGTTGATTAAGTAAAAACACAAACCTTTCAGAGAAATTTTTTCTATAACTCATTATATTATGTCAATTTGTTAGTTAGAATTCAATGCAAATATGATTCCATTTAGGGAAATTATCCATTTTTATTATAATTCCTATTATTCGTTCTACATTAATTACGCCATCCATACTATATACCAAATATATTTTCAAAATTTTCTCCGAATCAGATACTCAACTTATTCACCTTTTCGCTAATTTCTAGTAGTAGTCTTTATTATCTCAGTGCCATATTTTTAAAGCAAACTGCTTGTATTTGCATTCTAATGAATATTGATTATAAAAAGAAAACAACAGCCTCACAGCAATTGGATCTTCTACCTAAATTAGCCTACTACATGCATGCAATTAGTTTTCCACTCGAACAATTTTTTTTTTTTTCATACTCAGAAAAATCATCAATAAAATGCACTTTTATTCACAAACAGAACATTTACAAGAAACAGAATCTCAGACAAAAATAAAGTTATCTCTAGCTGTTTTAATTTAACAGATAAAAAGAAATCCTACTTATAAAAGTATTGAAAAGTTTTTTTTTTTTTTTTTTTTTTTTTTTTGTAAATTCAGCAATTGTTTTCAGAATTGTTTTTGTTATTTGTATAGTTCCTTTGTGTATTTATATTTATTTAATTTAATAAAATTTATTTGGCAGCTCACTTAATATGGATAATCAGTAATCCTTTATAGTGAGAAGAGGGGAATGTTCCTAATCTTAAATAAATGCTAAAAGGGTCTGTCCTTTTAACTGAATTCTTACATTTATTTTTATATATCATTTACTCTCAAGACAAATCGCGAAAAAAAGCTCAATGCATTAAAAATAATTTTATTAAAGAAGACAAAAGTAGATGCATGAGATGTATGGGTATAAAGAAAATTTTGAACTTCAGAGGAATTGAATATTTTATTAAAAATTCAATAAAACATTTAGCACACTTCTGACCCAAATGCAAGCTCTTGTTACCCTATTTAGCATTCTTTCGTTAAGTTGTCAGTTGTTTTACTGTGGTGTCAGTTGTTTTACTGTGGTGTCAGTTGTTTTACTGTGTATGAAGAAAATTTTGAACTTCAGAGGAATTGAATATTTTATTAAAAATTCAATAAAACATTAAGCACACTTCTGACCCAAATGCAAGCTCTTGTTACCCTATTTAGCATTCTTTCGTTAAGTTGTCAGTTGTTTTAATGTGGTGTTTCTTCTTAAACTTTTTGCAATGTCAGGCTAGTTTGGCGTGATCGTGTTAAGATTGCACTTCAATGTGTGAGATTTTAGTTCTAAATAATGTCCAATACCACTGCAAACGAGCTTCTCGATAACAATCAGAGTTTAATTCATAAGTGTTCTAGCTATCACTGTTTACTCATATTCACTTCATATTATATGGTTTCTCTTGCTCACTAATTGCTTTTTGTTACTTCGCTCTTCTATTATCGAGCCATTCTTGTCAACAAAGTCGAATTTTAACATCGCAGTGATCTACAAATAGAAATACTTAGAGGTCAAAAATTCGTTTAGAAGTAAAAAATTATATTTGTTCACTTTGTTTTCTTTAACATAATTTCTTGCCCTTTTTTTAAATGGTAGCATATGCTTATATCATGTGTCAACCCATATATCTAATAGGGGAACCCACACACTTAAGTGAACAAAATCAAATTTAAATGGTTACTTTCAACTGTCAAAATTTCATCTTACATGTTGGATCAAAAGACATTTGCTTGTAAAAATTCATAAATCAATTTATTTCTTTATAGCGTATCTCCTTTATTTCAGTGGCAAGAGCGTCTAGTTAGTATGTTTGAGCATATTTATTTAAAATTAGAAAGGGAAATCTCTAACATTTCAAGAGAAATGATGAAATACGTTGGGTGAAACAAAAATCTTCTTTTTTTCAAAATTAGATTCTACTCTTGTTTGCATTTGAGTTTAACTTGTGATGTTTTTAAAAAACCGGTTTGAATAATAGTTTTCTGTTATAAAAACGTAGGAGATGTATTAGTAATTTAAAAAGTCTAACAGACTTCTTTTTTAACAATTGCGCTTTTGAGGAACTTTAACTCAAATAAAGACCATGAACAAAGAAACCCACAAAAATTTATTAAAAAGTACAACACACTTTAGATGTAGCTTAACAGTAAAGCCGCCACTTTCAACTTTAAGTTTAACAATAAAGAAACTACTTTTTTTTTTAAACAGTGAAGAAAAAAAATAAAATTTATCACGTGTTCAAAATTCAGACTACTTTCATCGAGGCAGGCCAGAACCAGACATCTTATGAGGTGATACTGTACTATATCGCATAACTGTGTCTAGAGCCAAAATATTACTTTAAAATTTTGGGAATCATGTGGGTGAATTTGCTCTTTACACACAATGATGGTGAAAAGAACTCAGATGACTAAAAAAAAAAAAATCAAATTATTAGAAAGAGAAATTGCATAAGTTGTATAAATAAAAGTTGGAGATAAAAGACATGAGGTGCACTGAAATTACAAGATATGTGCAGGAATGTAAGAAACTAAAATGAAAAAAAATTCACCTGTATTCGCTTGTGCCCTTTCAATGACTGAAATTTATGAACACTGTTGTGTAATAAACAGTATAAATGTAAAACATATACTGTTATACATAATTTATAATAATACTCATTGAAGGAATGATTAAAACAGGAATTCTAATTAGGATATGTCTATATGTGAGACTTGGTCAATATAGACGAAGTGCAAGAAAATTTCTGTCAATGTAAATATTGGCCCATTTAAGGCTTGTTGGGAAAATTGTCTTTAACGCACAGTATAGAGAATTTCCTAATTAGCAGGAAACAATATAGATGGTTTCGCATGATAATTTTTTATAAAAATTAGTTGTTCTGTTTGGACAATTTTAAATATTATTTTTCTTTATTTTGTGTTATACTCATAGGTAAAAAACAAATCGAAAAATTTCGTTATTCAAATTTATTAAATTCACATATCCATTTAGAAACTACATGTAAATTTAAATATAAATAGAGACAAATGTAAATCGAGTCACTACCTGATCCTTTTCAAAGAGGATAATGTAGTTCACCAATAAGCCATCCAATGGTCATAATAATATGATGGTCGATACGATAGACATAATAATTCCTTGTCTTATATTCTGAAGGTTATATAATTTTAGAAAGTATGAATACACCTTTAGAATCTCGTTCCTCATATAGATAAAATATGTTGTACCAAGTTATAGCAAGTTGATAAATATAGGATATTTTTAAACAAGACAATTAATAGTATCAGTATTGATACTTAATTTTATGTTTATAATTTTTAAATAAAATTTGACCTGTAAAAATTCAGTAAGTTGAAATAATGCTTTAACAAATACTTGTAAATTTGAACAAGAGAAATTCAAATATTATGAAAGTTATGTATAATAAATAATTAATAAATTAAAATATTATTCAAATATTATATATTATCATATCGATATTATGAAACCATTTTAGAGGGAAATTTTTTTTTTTAAATATGCAATATTAGTAATTGTATTATTCAGCATTGTGGAACACAGTTACATGTTTTGAATGTTTCGATTTGTGATTATAGAATTTTACATATTTTTATGTTTCTATGTAATTTTGTTTCGTATTTCTTCAAAACAGTAGGATGATCTGGATATTGAACTATTAGCCAAATCACCTATAGTGATCTGTTCATTAGAATTCTGTTCCAGTTATTAAAGAAGCCCAGTTCCGACAAACAAGGCAGAATCAGAATCCTACGTGTCCATTCAGGGTATGTGTACATTAAATCCATTGGATTGATATATCCCTAAAACTGAGAAGAAGATTCAAACTTCCTTATGTCCTGCTTGAGGGATCATTTTTTCCTTCAAAACTTCTGGTGAAAATACTCGGTGAAGCATATAGAAATCCTTGGGGCAAAACCAATGTAAAGCTGAGTCTGCTATGTGATAGTAAATGACCTCAGACCAAATATCTCAACATTTAAAAACAAGTATTAAATTAGATAATAAATTTGTCAGAAACAAAATTATTACTTTTCTTTTGACCAGACTGCTGTTTCCTTTAGCGCAGTTCAGTATATTTCACTTTTGTTTAAATAGTTTCCCAAGTTTCGCAAAATGTATTTTGTTCTCGAATTCCTATACGAAATCGAAAACACTGTTTAAAAACGGAATCTAAAAAAAAAAAAAAAAAAAAAAGCACCAAGCAACATGTGATTTGTTTCCCTCATACATGCATGAAAGGAAATCCGAACTTATTGTTGACCTTGCCTAAGAACTTCTATTTTGTTTCCTTTTTTCCCCAATGTGTTTGGATAGATTTATTTTTTTCGTTCCATTTCAAACGAATTCTTTTGCGCGCTGGTTTATGCAGTGTCTGCTGAGGGGCTGCATAGCCGAACAAAGAGCAACGTACAAAAGAACCAAACAAACTAAGCTTTTCTCTGCAAAGTATTTGCATTTCGCTTTCTGGAACTGAATTTCATCGATTTGTTTGTTCCTCTTGGATGAGAGAGTAAAATAAATAAGTTCAGTAAATACAGCTCTGGGACTCCCAATGATGTTTAGAAGAAATTAGCATCACACGTGATTGGAGAACCTGAATAGAAAACCGGGGATTTTTCGCCGTTTGGAATTCATTAACTTAATTAATTTGTTACGGCAAAGAAAAATTCAAAATGCATTTAAATTATCTTGGATTTGAAACAATAAGTTTGATTTTGAATATCTTAAAGAACAATAATGAAGAAATTACCATACACGTTTAAGTTAATGAATCAATTTTAAGCTTAAACATACAAAGAATGAAAGCTTCAAAACCAAATAGCGAAGTCAATAAGAGGAATTTCTAAATGGTGATCAGGAGATTTTCGAACCATGGATTTTCGAACAAAGGAAACATGGATACAAACTTTCATACCCTATGTTAAAATGAATTTAAAATTAAACTTTTTGGTATAAATGAAATTGTAAACATACTTTTCCAGAAAATCATCCAGAAATGTTTAATAGTATTTTTAAGGGAGTGGATAGTCTTGAAGTTAGCACGTTGGGCTAATAAATACTTCACGCGAGTTGAACTTCTTACTTACTTTGTATAACGTGAAAAGAACATAATAAATTCATAGACCAAATCTATGTTTAGTTAGAGTATTTAGATAAAGAATACCTCTGGAATTTTGTTAAATATTCTAGTGAATTTCGATGTAGTCTCACAGCTGCTGCCACGGTGGAATCTGGTTAACGCCAAGCTAGTTGTATTTAACAATTACACTGAAAATTACCTCTGGTTTCAATGTGAAATATATAAAAACTACATATGGCAGAAGTGAAGAATATCCAAATTATAAAAGAAAAAATGAATTTAGAGCTAGGTTTTAATGCAGATTATCTTATTTAAAATAGCAGTAGAAATTAGTTTAAAAAATCAATTCATTTGAAATTCACCTCTCGTGTGTTAACGTGCTTATAAAAATACTTCAAATTATTATAGAAACAAAAGAAAAACGCAACAGGATAGATATTTTATTTGCTTTTTCAGATTTTATATATATATAAACTTTAAATCCGGAGCGTAAATAGAAATAGAGGTATGTTAATCAAAGAAAATTAATGAAATATAATGCACTGTTTTCCGTGGAAGATTACCCTGTTTCCTAATTAGCCTAAAGGTTGGCATCCGTCCCTTGGAATAGCGGGGGCAAGGGGTTTTCACTTTATCTTTTTTTTGTGTGTGTGTCTCCTTTACCCACTATCAAAAGGAAAACAGCAACTATGTACACACCATATAGTAGCATTGGAGTTTATTCTATGGTACACGAAAGCAACATTCTCTGATATTAAGAGCCATTTTTCAAACGATCAACATAACTTTTCTGTAGCACTGAAGAAAATATTTCCTGTTTAACATAAAAGTAATTTCCCATTTTTTTTAACAATTAGATATTTTACTACTATTAAATCTAATTAAATTCTAAATTAAATTTTTTGAGCTCTTTTGCTTACCTTAATTATAATATATATATTTATTTACTCCACTATGTCAATTTGGTAATAAGGTAATTTGATATTAATGCATAATCAATATAAATTTAAATATTAAATAATGTATTAGGAAACACGACGACTAAATTTACACATTACTTCTATAGTCTGGTATATATTTTATCTTTGCTTCATATCATATCAAAGATTTCTACAAATGCGGCTTATAGGAAAGGGTACAGAATATGTCTAATAATATCTAGAAGAAAACCGCCAAAAGTGTTCTGAAAAGGAAAATCAGTTTTTAAAACAATGTTATAAAAATGTCATTCGTTATATAAAAATTTAAAGAAATACAGAATACAGAAATTTTCATGTGATTCCTACGTAATTTTTATAATTCCTATTGCATTTTACTGTTTTGTCCTGTGTTGGTTGTTTCTCTCATTTATTTATGCATTTTAGTATAGTATATATAAATAAACAGACATACACACACACGTATATATATATATATATATATATATGAACACAATATATGAATAAAAAACTGAAAGTGAAAGAAAAATCAATTAATTTGATACAGGAAGAGAACCATTAGCTACATATAAATTCTAATGTGAATCATTTAAACAGATCATACAACAAAATGTAAGCAAACAAAAAAAGTGCCAAAATGATCTGCTTAAAATATTTGGATTAAAGAATTTGATTTTTTGCAAATTATAAAATGTAAAAATAGAAAAGCTTCCGAAAAAGAAACAACTAGGAAAAATAAATGTCATGCGACAAAGAAACAGTAGGAAATTACATTTATAAAATGAACCGTCTTATGTTCTTAACGTTAGAAAAATGTATTAAATGTTTATCATTTATTAAACACCCGTGAGGATAGCCAGAGTGATTTTTGCAAAAAATAAATTAATTAATAAAAACTGAAAAAAAGATGCATTTTTAATAAAAAATAACCCACATACTTATTAATTCTTCAAAATCAGGTAAACAACAATTTTTTGGCCAACAGGAACTGCATCGGGCGATTTCTTTCAATAGTTACAAAATTTAGTGGTGGAAAAAAGAATAATGTTTTGCACCTTAATAGCTACCAAGTACGTTGCAATGGCGGGTTATCTTTTGAAATATTGCCTGTACAAAAAGAATTTACAATTCAAGTTCTGTTGAGAATACTAAATTTAATGGGGGAAGAAGGAAAATTTCCTTTTGAAAAGGAAACACCTTCTTTTATGCATTTTTAAGTTTATTCTAGGAAATGGGTTCCAAGAAAATTTATTGTTCGAATGTAGAAATGCCAAATATTCAAAGAAATATATATGCATTTAAAAAAAGGAACAAAAATTCAGCAGCCTTTGTAAAAAAAAAAAAAACTATGAAAAGCCCTGTATGAAAAGAATAAAGTCGTAAGCATCTTTACAACTAATTTTGGAATAATGCATTGCGAACTTGACCAAATGAGCTGTGAAAGCATAATTAACAAGTAATATATAGAAAAAATTCCTACTTTTTTCACTATATTGCAGAAAGTCCTTTATAAAAATTTCATTTTATTTTTTTAAGTTTATCGGCGCCACATATTGGTAGACATATGCAACTTAAATCTAAAAACTAAAATTAATTAATTAAATTTAATTACTAAATTAATGTTTGAAAAAAAAAACTATATTAACATGAAGTGTCATCCACTACAGGTTCAAAAATGTATTTGAACTTCAGTGGATGAATAAAAAGTATTTTATCAAAGCTTGAAAATTTGAACAAGATATATATAGGGGAGAGTGTGAGCTAATAGAAGGAATTGAAAGAGAAGCCGTGTTCACATTTTTTCACCGGTGCTATGAATTATGGACTGCAACATGTAAAAGATGCTGTAGAACCTTATACACTGAAGTGACAAAAGTCATGGGATACCTCTTAACATCGTGTCGGCCCTCCTTTCGCCCGGCGAAGTGCAGCAACTCGACGTGGCATTGACTCAACAAGTCGTTGGAAGTCTTCTGCAGGAATATTGAGCCATGCTGTCCTCGATAGACGTCCATAATTGTGAAAAGCGTTGATGGTGCAGGATTTTGGCACGAACACCTCTCGATGATGTCATAAATGCTCGATGGGATTCATGTCGGGCGATCTAGGTGGCCAGATCATTCGTTGGAATTGTCCAGAATGTTCTTCAAACCAATCGCGGACAGTTGTGGCCCGTGACATGGCGCATTGTCATCCATAAAAATCCCATCGTTGTTTGGGTACATGAAGTCCATGAATGGCTACAAGTGATCTCCAAGTAGCTGAACATAAGCATTTCCAGTCAATGTTCGGTCCAGTCGCACCAGAGGACCAAGTCCATGCCAAAAATAACCCACACCATTACGGGAGCCCACCAGCTTGAACAGTGCCTTGCTGACAGTTTGGGTCCATGGCTTCGTGGGGTCTGCGCCACACTTTCGAACCCTACCATCAGCTCTTACCAACTGAAATCGTGACTCATCGGACCAGGCCACGGTTTTCCATTCCTCTAGGGACCAACCGATATGCTCACGTGCCCAAGAGAGTCGTTACAAGCGATGTCGTTTTGTCAGTAAAGGCACTCGAGACGGTCTTCTGCTGGAATAGCCTCAAGAAAGCCAAATTTCTCACACAGTTCTAACAGACAAGTCCCTTGTGCGTCCCCACATTGATTTCTGCGGTTGATAGACGCAGTGTTGCTTGTCTGTTAGAATTTACGACTCTTTGCAGACGTCGCCGGTCCGGTCGTTAAGTGCAGGTGGTCGACCCCTGTGCTGTCCATGGTGGATGTTATGCCTGAAATTTCATACTCTCGGCACACTCTTGACACAGTGGATCTGGAAATGTTGAATTCCCTAACGATTTCGAAATGGCATGATCCATGCGTCTAGCTCCAACTAACATTCCGCGTTCAAACTCTGTTAATTCCCGTCGTGCGGTCATCATCACGTCAAAACCTCTTCACATGAATAACTTGAACAGAATGAAAGCTCTGCGAAAGCACTGCGCATTTATACCTGTTCTACGCGATGCTACTGCCATCTGAAAATTTGCATATTGCTATCCCATGACTTTTGTCACTTCAGTGTAGAGCATTTATTATATAAAAATTCGTATTTGTGCGTTATTTTCGTAAACCGGAATTATCAATATTTATATTAGATGTATTGATTAGTGACTATGAAATTCTTGAGTTTAAATGTTCTATTTCTTTGTGCTTGCCTCGGATGAGACCATCAAGTAAAAAAAAAAAATGTGATGTTTTGAAATTCTAATAAAATCTATAAAGATGGATCAAAACATTATTATTTTTCAGAATGAAGACCAATTTGCTTATAACTAAAACAAATGCATAATAATAATTATAATATGCTTATTTGCCCTTGTAAAAATAGTTTTTAAATCAAAAAATGTTTTTACAGTAAATTTTTGGAAAAATTCATGATTTTTTTTTTCGAAAGTGTTAAGTTATTTCTCTGAGTTATTTACTCCTCACATTTTCCCAAGATCAATGAAAATAAGTGATTATACAACGATATTGAAAGTTAGGGAAAAAGAAAATACCAAAAAGTTCTGTAAATAAATGCAAATAATTTATTCACCTCATTTATGTACAGACAATAATATGGATATTTCTGTATACATTTGAAAGAAAAATATCATTGTAAACATTTTTGCTTAAAAATATTGAATAATTTTAAAATATTTATAAATATACAATATAATATTTGTGCATGGTAAATAAAAATTCTATATTTTTCTTTCCAATTTTATCTATGGGGTGGAAGAATATATACATTGTTTTCAATTTTCAAAAAGAAATTATTCAATATTAAAATTAATAATAATTAATTGCTAATTTTAAAACTGAATTTAAAAATGTAGATGCTATTTAATTTTAAATGAGTTTTTCGCATTTATAATTATTATAAAATTATTCGCTTTATAATCTAAGCATTTATGTGCATATTTTTTTTTCTTTCTTCATTTTCGTTATTTATGATGCTTTAAAAGAAAACAATCAGAAGAAAATATGTGTTAATAATCAATAAAAATAAATTTATATGAATAAATATGTTTACTTCCTTGCCTTACCCGAGGGGATATTAGAATTAATGGTTTGACAACAGCTTACAATAAATACATCAGATTAAAATTATATTAGGACAAATAAGTTTTTTAAAAATTCACTGTTTTTAATTAACGTGCAAATAATAATGTTAGTTTAGTTTTCATTTTTTTCAATGTTATTCAAGGTCTTCACTTTTTTTTTAATGCTTTTTCCTTTTTTACTCATTGTTTTTCCAATTTAGTTTTCATTTTTTTCAATTTTTTTTACAAATTATAAACGATTTCACAATTAAAAAATCTTTGCAAATAACAAAAAAAGAAATATACAAATAAAATAAAGGAGAATATAAGTAAAATATAATATATATAATAATAAATATATATATATATATATATATAGTAAATAATCGGCTGGGCGTATATACAGGTAACTCATAAAATTTAGAATCGAATGTAAAGAAACATAACAGCAATCTTAAGAAAAAGAAGAATACAGAATTATAAATTATTTTTCTTTTCTTGGAAAAAGTCTCATTTTCATTTTGAAATAAAATTGCCTTTGCTTTCAACAGACGACCTTTTTTAGAACAATTTTTGCATTTTTTTTTCTTAATTATATACTTATTAACACGTGAAAAATTTAAATATACATAGTTTATAAAAACGATCGTGAAATTCTTTTTTAAAAAATCAAATAAAAACGCTTAAAGTGGTCAAGGAAATGAAAAACTGATCAAGGAGATGAAAATGATCGATGAAAAGAAAACTGCTCAAGGAAACCAAAAACTCCGCTTCACAAAAGAATACCCATAATTTTATGGGTAATAATTGATAAAAATAAAATACATGAGATTTCCTTTTGGAGGAAAAAAAACCCATGAAGAAAAGAAATTGAACTCCTCAAACGTATAAAAATCAAACCTTGCAGTTATAAACATGAATATCTATGAAAGGAAAGAAAATTTACAAAAATTTGTTAATTTTTACAAAAGTTACCCAGATATATCCTTCTACTTCCAAATAACTTCTTTTACTAACTATTCAAGAATAGATATTATCTATTCTTGAATAGTTAGTAGAAGGAATTATATTGATTTTGTTAAAACTATAAGTATGAAAATTGAGTATGAGAATTTAAAATCTGGATCAAATTCTCACTAAAAATTTTCTTTTTCTTTTCAATAAAATGATTGAAAGTAAATTTCGATAGTATTTATAAAAAATAAATATGCTAGTATAAGTAATTATCTCGTTTATCAAACGAATGTTATGTATGCGTTTGTTACAAGATAAATCTTTGTATGATAAGTCTTTAATTTCAAAGTTAATAAATATTAAATATATTAATAAAATATGTGTGATTGATTCTGAAAACAAGACATATATTTCCTTTTTAACTACTGAACCTGTAAATTTTTTAACAATTAAATTTAGCTTGAAGCACTGCCAAATATTATACATTTTCTGTGTAATGCAGGGTAATTTCTGTATTAAAAATATCAATTGTTTAGTTCAGCATTTCTTAATGCGGCATCCCCCTCCATCTCATACAATTACTTCCTTTCCGCATCGAATATTTTAAATAAAAATTTCGAAAAAATATTTAAAATGTTTATCCATTTTGCTTCTTCTTATTCTATAACAGCTTGTTTTTACAATATTAAATATGCACAAAAATATGAAACATGCCTTAGATTTTGTTCGGATTTTTAGAGTGTATTCAAAGCGACACCTTGTTTTAATCTCAGTGTTAATCAGAAAGAATTAATTGGAATGATGGATTCTTATCTAACCGATTCACTTTACCAAAAACTATGCTTAGCTAATCAAATATTCTGAATTTTGAAAGAATAATTGATATTATGAAACTTTAAATGTGATGAACATGGTTTGAATTTTCCACTGAAAAATAATTTTTTTTTTTCATTGTTCAATTAAATTCATCTGTGTGCAAGAATTAATTACTTTTTATTAATGCACCAATGAAAGTGTTGTTATACAATTCAGTATTAACTTTAAATAGATTATAAAAAAACGTTATAATTATTTGGACTTAATTATTTGGGCATTCGAACATGTTAAAATCACAACTAGACACAACTCTTCATTAATACCATTCTTGGAAAGATACAATGTTCCATTTTCAGGAAGAAAGTTTAGATTTGCTGCCTGATGAACAAAAATGTGAAGAAAATCTTTCCACTTTTTCATTATTAAAGGATTTTTATTTTGAGGAAATGTTATGAGAGATATCTCATAAAAGGAAAAGACCATGAAGAAAGAAAAAGAAAGAACTTAATGGAAACTTAACTACTATTGATCTATCCTCAATGAAACTACATATAGATTTTACAAACTGTATCCATGGAAAAGCGAAAATTAAAAGAACTAGCTGAAAAAGAAAATTGTACGTACACTAGATTACAAAGAT
The DNA here is from genome assembly GCA_021605095.1 of Caerostris extrusa. Taxonomy (NCBI): domain Eukaryota; kingdom Metazoa; phylum Arthropoda; class Arachnida; order Araneae; family Araneidae; genus Caerostris; species Caerostris extrusa. The sequence continues at coordinate 190,571 of BPLR01013769.1, read as the reverse complement.
TAGGACCTTAGAAATGATAAAAAAATAACCCTGATGAGTATAAAAATAAGAAAAAAAAATTGCACTGAGTTATTGCAGAAAATGAAATAAACACTTGCGCAAATCAGTAACAGAGAAAAAATTCAAAAAGAAAAGTTAATATTTTGTTACTGTCACGAAATAAATAATTCAAACTTATAAAGTAACAGAATATATGTAGTACTCTTTTTGCGAAAAAGTTTTTTATTACTTCTAGAAGTAAGAACTGAAAAATAAATTTTCTCAAATCACAATTATTATACAATTGTAAATTTCAATTTTAAAGTTTCAATAGGTTCTACAATTCTTTTTTTATATGTTCAGGAAAGTTTGAGAATTTTTTTTTTGAAAACAAACTAAAAGTGTTTAAACTAGACAAAATATTTTTAATTAAGAAACACTTCAAATTTAGATTTTTAATACATACTTAATCTCTTTAAGGTATAGGACGATATTTTATATAAGATGTTATCAAAAGAAAATTTCCTTTCAAAAAATTCATAACCTCATTAAAGGTATTATATTAGAGCACTCTTTAATATACCTTTATGAAAATTTTCTGAAAAATTCACGGGCGATGAAAGGAAGAAGTGAGTGAAATTAATAGAGGAATTACTCTTTTATAAGCAAAAAAATGGAAATATATTTTTTTCTAAAAAAGTGTTATAATTTTTTTCTAAAATTCAGTTATATGCAGGATTGTCATCTTAAACAAAAGCTTATCTTGTGGCAAACAAAGTAAAAAACAAAGGTTATTGGTTGTTGTTATTAAGTTGTTGTCTCATAATTATCTGGCTTTTTCTTTGGCGTGCTATATTTTAATAAAAATTTACAATATTTTATAAATTTATGAATGAAAATATCCTTCTACTTTCAGGGTTATAAAAATGTGTGTCGATAATCATACTCATATTTGTCATATTATGCTGTACCAATTTCAGAAAGGAAGGATGGAAAGCAGCGTAGTCATTTCGCGATCTCAACGAACTTTTCGGTGAGGGCACAATCAACAAAAGTTGATGCAGGTAATGATTTGCCCGTTTCAATTCTGGCGACTCTAGTTTGGAAGATAAGGCAGGAATAGGTCGACCATTAGATTTCGACGACCGGGCACTTAAGGCAGTCGGGGAAGGGGACGAAAGCTTGGCAATTCGAATGCTGGCCGATAACTCAGAAACAACAAATGAGACAATACATCTCAATACAACTCAGGTCCCCACGAACTCAGCGACAAAAATAAAGCCCAACGTGTTCGAATTTTCACCGATTTGCTTCAACGAAACGAGTGGGGGTTCATTTATGAGGGATCTTGTCACTAGGGATGAATGATAGCTTGTCTCCAAAAATCTCAAAAGAAAGAAGGTATGCGCTTCGCGAGAAGTTTCACCGAAAGGAATAACGAAGAACGCACTGTAAGAAGGCAATGTGGTGTGTTTGGTGGAAAAGCGGAATCCTCCATTGGGAAATTATCTTAAACGGGATTTGTTATTGCTGGAACGGCGACGATGAGCGTTAATAGTGGCAAACTCAAGCAAAAACGGCAAGTGACAATTCAACATCAACAGCGATGTCTATCTGGCTCAACTCGACCGCCTTCATGCTGCAATCAAGACGAAAGACAGCCCAAAAAGAACCGTATCGTCTTTCATCGTGATAATGCCCTTCCACATGTAGAAAGGCACGTTGTTGAATGCATCGCCAATATGGGACGGTAAATACTTCTACATCTGCCATATTCTTCCACAAAAACACCTACCGACTACCACGTCAAACGGATGCTAAAACACTGGCAGGCAAACAAAGTTTGTCACGATTTCGATAACTTCATGGCGGGTGTCAAAGCATGGATTGCCTAAAAGAACTGTGAATTCTTTGCTTGTGGAAACGATCGGCTTCAAGCAAATGGGAAGCAGTTATTGAAGTAGATGGTGACTACGCTCCGGATTAATTATTTAAAAACATTTTTGTTGAATTTTTATGTTTTCCTTTTCATAATAAATAGTGCCGAAGAAGGCCTGATTATAACGTTTAAAAACGCCTGATAATTATACACCAACCCCAGATAAGAATAATTAAAAATGTTTCTTTTCTCAGATATAATTTTGAAAATGGCACAACCCATTCCTCCTCTTCCTCTACAATGTGAACCCATTAATCATTAAAAAATAAGTTTTGTAATCAGCTTCAAAATTTCATCAAAATCAGTGATGGTGAGCGTCCAATTTAAAAATTAGTAATTATATTTTTCTGTTTAATGAGTTAATATTATTTTTCTTTAATTTCTTTTACTTAATTTAGTTCAGGCCTTTCATGACTCGTATTTTTAACCTGTGTGGCGTGTTACTTTTCTCTCTCTTTTCGTTTTAAGCTTTTAAGTTACACTCATTATATATATATATATATATAATGTCTTTTTAAGGCATTACATTTTCTATGCTGCCTTTTTCTTTATTTTCACACCCTGCATAAATAGTTATGAATGAAGAAGTTGGAATAAAACAACCACATTGTATAAGAACAGAAAATTTTATTTGGATTGTATACAGAATAATCTGTTTGCACATAAAACGCAATTCAAATTCTCTTCGGAAAAAATTTACGTGCAAAGTTTTGCAATATTGGCAATAATTTACGGTATCCTGTCTGTGTCTGCAGTGGAATGAGAAGAAAGAAATTTTATAAATGAGAACAAAGATAGTATCCTTATTAATGTACTCAAAGTTCTTTACTAATACATAAACTCGGCATTCATAAAATGTTTGTAACAGACTGATTAGGTTATTTTTACCATGAATATCAAATTGATTATTGCAATACTTTTCTGCTTATTAAATTTCACAATCAGATAAGTAAATATGATTCCTTTATTACATCGATAATAAATTGAATTTAGCCTTTTTAATTGCTATCTCTAAAATAAACTTCACTATTTTTTATGAATTCTCACATACAAAAAAATTAGACAACAAAAAATATTGTTAAGGAATATTTTGTGTTTTTACTCACAAATGCGCACACACACAAACACATTCATACAAACGCACACACACATAAACGCACACACACACAAACACACACACACACAAACACACACACACACACATATATATATCGCAACATTAGACGTGCTATTTCGTATAGTGAGCTACTAAGGTTTGAAAATGCTTGCCTTAAACATTAAAAATTTTGTAGTTCTGTTTTCCCGAAAACTTAATATTTCCCACTATTTTTGTACAGTAAACATTCATATTTATGTTGTTGTTGTTGTTGCTAATCCCCGTGATTTAGAATCCTAAACCAAGTCCAGTAGATCATGCTGCATCAATAGATCGTAAACTGTCGTCCCCTCATTCAACAGTTGCCTCACAGAGGCACCAATACAACCGATGAGATGAGAGGGAGACGCGATGGCCGAACAATGACAAAGGGTATATGTCTTCTCGTCTCCATTGAAGGTCAAACTCTTAGTGTGGCCAATCCTTAGTCTAGCTAAAGCCGTTTGAGCAGATCTAGGACAGGAGCACTGCGAGGACATGCCAAGATATTTAGCGGACATGCCAAGATATTTAACATGCATGAATTGGTGGCGACCTTCAAGCGGTATTCACTCTGGCTAAAGTCGTGGAATGAATCTCTGAATCTAACAGATAAGAAGCTTTGGGAAGTTCGCGACCTTCCCTAGAAAGCAGATCAGCAATTTCATTTCCATAGACGCCGACATGGGAGGGTATCCACTGCAAGCACACCGATCCGATCTGGTCCAAAACAACTTGTTTAGAAACGATACCCTGCCCCAATTTGTCCAGGATGCTTGGCCAATCTTTCAAATACTGTATTGAGCTCTTACTATCAGTCATAATCCAAACATCAGGTACTTTAAAGTCTAAAGCTAGGCTCAGAGCTTTGCTTAATTCTGAGCTGGAATACTGAGCAGTGGTCGGGGTTTTTTCCATATTTATGGTCTACATATAGTACAGATTTCAATCATATGGATGATAAACAGTTCGTAATTCGCTTCCTTGTTAGTGCAGGTCTTAATTTGAAATATTTTAACTGGAGTAATGATGATGCGTGGTAGTGGAATTCATAACTCTCAAAATATAGAAAGCATGTTTTGCTTAGTTTTCTTTAACAGACAAATGATGTTGATAGCAAATAGTTTACAATCTTCTTTCTTTACAATCTTCTTGCAAGTAGTTTACAATCTTCTTCAATCTTCTGCAAGTAGTCGCATCTTTTTTATTACGATTTTGGTTCTGCTTGTTCCTTTTATCTTCAACAACAGATTCATTAAGGCAATTGAGCTTGTCACATTCCGCGTGGTAAGTTTAATTACTACACTTCAATCTTATCGAACTCTAAGCAATAAGCATCTGATTTTTATATTATTATTTATCAATATAAAAGTTTAATTAGTGCTATATGTCTTATTAATAATGGTGGAGGTTTCAATACCATATCAATTAAATTTTGATGTATTGTGCATTACACTTTAATACATTTCAGATAGGAAAATATTTTTTTATTCATGGCAAATATAGAGGCAAGTTTCTAGAATATAAGATCATGCCTTTATGCTATTTTGAACAAGTCAAAAACTTAATATACTCTGTCAATCTGCAGTAAAATCAAGCAATTTCAATTTAGAAGTTCAGAGCACTCTGAAAGTAACTTCATGTAATTAAATAATTTTTAGAAACATTAAAAAAAAAAAGTGAAAATAACTTTTTCACTTAATAATACTTCAATAATATAAATTTCCGACTTATAAGATTGCGAAAATTAGACAAAGGTAATATTCATATTTATATCAAATAAGCAGTTATATTTTTTTTTTAGGTTTTCAAATTTGAAGATATTTCAAAAGAAGCCATTTTTAATTTTGATTTTCTTTTCATATAAAAATTTGGACAACAGAAAAAAAGAAAAGAAAAAGAAAAGCAGTATTACGATAATCATATATTATTCATTAGTTAAGAATTTGCCGTGTCTTACTTAAATTAATGCAAATTATATTTCATTACATTTATGTACACATAAGTCAATTTTTACAATGATTCTTCATTGTAGAAGTTGCTGAATAGTGATAAATAAATACGCTTAACGAATTGCAATCAAATAACTTAAGCGAGAAATGAGTGGGAAAATTTGTGTGGGAACAGATACTAAAACAAACTGCCCCGTGCAACAACACTCCTCTGTTCAAATAACACAAAGCAACTGCATGAAAACGCCAAGATTTGCATTTGTATCTAACTGTGACTAATAGATTACGTCTTGTGGAAAACTGAAAAGCGTTCGGAATGTTAATTTCAAGCTTCGATTAATTAAAACTTCTCCTCTGTAACTCATTGCCGGAACATGCTGTTGCTCCACCACGCGATGTTTAAGGAGGCGCATGTTGAAATTATCTCGGCGGATAAGAAACTGTTTTATAGTGACGGGCCAAACACATTGTGGGTAGTTTATTCCTGTTCAAATAATTGCTGCAAATGTTTTCGGCGCTTTTCATTTTCGGAAAAATTTACCTTTCTTGAAGAATTGTTACGGAAAGGATGGGTTTGCTCTTCTGTTAAACGTGTAATTAAAGTAAGCAGGTTATTGTGGTTATGAGTTTTAATTTTTGCATGAAAGACCGGTTTCACATGCAGTTAGATTTTGTTTTATGATACAGAATCACTGAAATTCATGGTATATTTATACACAGTACGAAAAGAAATTAGAGTAAGACGTAAAATTGAAGGAGAATGGATTTTTATTTAACATTTATGAAATTTTACAAGCTATTTGACGAATTTACATAAATATACTTGTGTACAAAATTTAGGTTTACAACTTTGGACGTAACACGGCAAGAAAGGACATGCAGCACTTGAAATTCAGATTGCAGAGAGAATATTTTGTACTTAAACGATGAAGAAAGCATACTAAAGCGAAGATTAAAGGATATGACCAATTTTAACTGCTATGTCTGTTCGGAACTCTCTCTTTGCATACTTAACACCAAATTATTTAGCACTTTTGAGATAAGAGTGCTCATTCAGCTATATGTTCCGCATATGCTCCAGATGTATGATAACATCTGGAACATTTGTTTATACGAGTATATCTCCTCTAGTAGATATAACCATTCCGAAAAAGCCGTCTCAACACATATGCCACACTTGTATATCATTTAAATTAGAAGTGTACACTTACAAATCCATTCTAGTAATGTCTTTTAACTTTCTAGAAGATACTCAACAATGTGACCCATCCGTCATGCCATTAACCTCCCTCAAAAAAGAACTCGAATTCAACAACAACATCGGATAAGACGCATGAGAGTGAGGATAATTTGCTCACAATGGCGTTTTCTGCCAAAATTTTAAATTTAGCCTGCCCTTAAATCACAATGCTTCCTTAGAAGATCTTAAAGGTCTACCTAAGTATTCTCCTTAGATGTTAGAGATTTACGACCATTTCAACTGGTGTTCAGAATTCCTTATGACACCGAGAAAACACTCATGTTCAAAAATCGGATGTTATTCCATTGATAAAAGGTCCAGTCTTTGTGTTCATTATACCATTTTAAGTGATGCAGCTGATGAGAAGTTGTCAATCAAATGAAGCGTTAAGGACGCCGAGCAAATAAGTTACATTTATGATGGATGGCGTTTGTCCGCACGATCGTGTCAACCCATTGCAGCTGTTGAGCATTGATATCCTCTGACTGATATCGGTCTCTCTTCGTTTGCAGGACAAGATCTCTTTTCATCTGTAGGATCTGCTTTAGGTTTAATTAGTGAGTGCACTTGCTTTGCTTGTTCCACGTAAAGCTGCTACTGATATGTATGCATATATCAACACTCTACTTAACTGTATTTTTATATACATATATATACTGTATAATTCTTAATCTACTTTAAACTAGAGGTCCCAGTTTAATATGACGGTTGGGCATATTGCTGATATAGCTACCCTGTAAAAAGAATCCAACTCCTGTCTCAAAATCTGGCAGACGGCCTTGGACTACTATGGCACTGTTGTGATATTGAAGAAGAAAAAAAGTTTGATGTATTGCTTGTACCCAGTTAAAGAAAAATACTTACATTTTTTACAGCCGAACTGCTTACTTATGCTTCCTAAGAAATTCTAAAAATTCTCGGCTTATCCTCAGAAATATAAGTTACATATATTCATTTCAGAATTTAAATAAGTGTTTCATTGAAATTAAAAGATAATGAAATAGAATGGTTTATTGTTTTAAAGCATTAATTTGAAAATGCAGATCAACTTTTCTCACTTCAAGAGATTTACCATGATAATTAATTATACAAATCTTTTATATCATTAAAAGTTCATTTTAAATTACTTTGCATATTATTTCCTCTTCTTCTACAAAAAAAAACTTCAATTAAGCAATTGCATATTTCTTTGCAAAAAAATGAAGATTATTTTATTGCAAATATTCAGACCGGCATTAGAATAACTTTTTAATCATTTATATTCTACCCAATTTACTTCTGGAAATAAAATTCATGGAATAAATTTATTTTTCCCTTTTCTAATCTAAAAAAAAAAAAAAAAAAAAAAAAAATTTCATTGAATTTTAAGAAGATAACTCGAAGTCGAAAGTAATCAACGATCTGAAATTGATCCGAAAATGTATAAAAGATTCAGCAACCATCATCGAATGAGACATTATTTCCATTCAGTGCCTTTTTTGTCCGCCAAAGCTTATTTAAATTAAAAATGCGGAAAAACGGTATCGGATTTAATTTAAATTCCGTCGAATTTTATATCTTAAGATGATCGATGCGAAAATCGTTTCTCGCCAAATACTTTCCCCAAAATGAATTGGAAATTACTTGCGTTAAATAAGAAGAAGTGAAAGAAATATTTCGAAAAAGTAAACTAAATATTCTATTTATTCGAAGCATTCCTATTAATATTCTGTGGATGTGTAAAATTTTAACAATCGTGGATATCTTTGAAAAAGTATTTATCATCTCAAGATTTCAAGTTTATTTTCATAAAGTGTGATAAGATTTCTTTTAACAAGTTAGGATAGAAATTCTAAATCATAATTTGGAATTTAAGTAGAAATTTTAATGTATTAAACCTAATAGCAAATGTGAATAATTAAGACGAATAAATTTGCAAAACCGTTTACTTTGACTTTGTTCATATCAGTATTTTTCATATTAAATGTATCATTTTTAATATTATTATATCGAATGATTATGGAATATATATTTTCTGAATATTTGCTAGTAAAAATAATTTGTTCATAAAAAATTGCTAGAAATATTGAGTATAATAGAAAATATAATATTAAATTTAATAGAAAATCTAAATAATTAAGTCAAATAAATAAGCAAAACCTTTTACTTTGACATTATTCATATCTGTAAATTTCCTATTAAATTTATTTTTAAAGCTATTATATCAAATGATTTTGAAATATATATTTTCTTCAAAAAATGCTTGTAAAAATTACCTGTTTATAAAAATTGCATATTATTTCTCCGTTATAATAGCATAAAATATACTATTCACGTTGTTGTTGTGATGTTTTCTCTCCCACTTGATTGACATCTAGACCAAGTCCTCGAACCCGTATGGACTCATGGTTGAAGGAATAGGGGCAGTTTCTGTGGTGATGAATGCCCTGTAGGTAGAAGACTGACATGGCTCCGTTACGCACAGCAGTTATATGAGACCGGGACTTACGACTTAAAGTGGATTTCGAATTAATATAAACATCCATGGCACCGTTGCCACAAAAGATGAACTGGCTCAGATAGACTTGCATTTCAGATAGCAGGAAGAATTTTCAATTCATTTCAAATATTAAGGTAAATATAAATGTAAAACCATTTATGTCTGCCGTTTTGAATTATTCAAAAACAATAACTTTTTTTTTTCTTTCGCACTATATGCTGTCAATGTGCCGTAAAATCTCGCAAATTAAAATCGGAACCTTTATAAAAGTTTACTTAACGTAGATAAGTAACTTATAGAAACAATGATAAAACTGAAAATAAATTTTCAGTTAATATCATTACAATAATATAAATTTCAATCTCATAAGATTGCAAAAATAATATTATTCTTTTATTTTCAAAGTTTAAAATATTTTTAAAGCATATGATTAAAGCTTTTAAATTTTGACAGCAAAAATGCTGCATTACTATAAACATATAGTATGCATTAGTTAGAATTTGCCGTGTCTTACTTAAATTCCTACAAATTCTATTTCACTACACATATGTACACATAAGTCAATTTTTACGATTATTCTTCATGGTAAGAAGTTGGTGAATAGTGATATAAAGTAAAATACGCTTAACTAATTGCAATCAAATAATTTAAGCGAGAAATGAGTGGGAAAATTTATGTGTGAGAACAGATACTAAAATTAACTGCCCCGTGCAACAACACTCCCTCTGTTGAAATAATACGAAGTAACTACATGAAAACGCCGAGATTTGCATTTGTATCTAACTGTGACTAATAGATTACGTCTTGTGGAAAACTGAAAAGCGTTCGGAATGTTAATTTCAAGCTTCGATTAAATAAAACTTCTCCTCTGTAACTCATTGCAGGAACATGCTGTTGCTCCGCCACGCGATGTTTAAGGAGGCGCATGTTGAAATTATCTCTGCCAAGAAACTGTTTTTATAGCGACAGAGGGCAAGCATATTGTGGGTAGTTTATGCCTGTTCAAATAATTGCTGCGAATGTTTTCGGAGCATTTCAATTTTCGGAATAATTTGTGTTTCTTGAAGAATTTGTAATGAAAGGGATGTGTTAGTTCTTCTGTTACATGTGTAATTAAACTAAGCAAGTTATTGAGGTTATGAGTTTTAATTTTACATAAAAGACCAGTTTCTCATGCAGTTTGATGTTCTTTTATTATACAGAATCATTTAAGTCCCTCGTATATTTAGCGAAAATACGGAAAAAATTGCAGTAAGACGTAATTGAAATTTAATTGATTTTTGTTTGAAATTTTATGAAATATTTCAAGATATTTTATGAATGTACATAAATACGTGTGCAAAACATAAGTTTAAAACTTTAGATGTAACTTTTTGATGTTTGGATAATTTTGGACACATGAAATTACAAATAGATAATTACATGATTACAGAGAATATTTTGTATTTAAATCATGAAGAAAACATACTAACGTAAAAAGGAATAGAACAATATGAAATCAAACAAAACAATAGCTTAATCGAAAAGCAATGTTGGTGCAAATACTTGACAACACAAAATAGAGAATTAAAAAAAACTGATGCCTTTATTAAGGCCAATTTTAACTACAATGTCTACTTGGAACTTTCACTTTGTATACTTAATACCAAAATATTAAGCACTTTTTGAGAAGTGTTAATTTCTCAATAAGCATCTGTTCCAGTTTTTAAATCAATGTCCAATGCATACAATCCTATCGAAAGCTATTACAGCAATAGTATCTCTACATATACACCACATATGCTCTCTATCATATAAATTAAAAAAAAGTGTACACTGGTAAATCCATTCTAGTAATGTTTTAGCTTTCTAGAAGATCCTTAACAGTGTAAGCCATCAATCCTGCCATTATCGTCCCTCAAAATGAAATCGACTTCAATGGCAACATCGGAAAATAAACACGGGAATAAGGATCTTTTTGCTCACGAGGACGTATTCCAGAAACAGTACCTCTGTCAAAATGTAAAACCCAGTCTGCTCTTACATCGTAATGCTTCCTCAGACAATCTTGTCCGGACCACAGTAATGATATTTCTCAGTTGATATTAGAGGTCTATAACTATGTATTTACATATCAACTGATGTACATAATAGGTTATGACACCGAAAAGGCACTCATGTTCAAAAACGGATGTTATTCCATTGATAAAAGATCCAGTCTTTGTGTTCATTATACCAGGCTAAACTATGCAGTTGATAGAAAGATGTCAATCAAATGGAGCGTTAAGGACGGCGAGCAAATAGGTTACAACTATGATGGATGGCTTTTTGCCCACAGTAAAGCGCGATCCCGTCATCCCATTGTAGCTCTTGAGCATTGATGTGCACTGACTGATATCGATCTCATTTGGACAGCATCTCTTTTCATCAGAGGATCTGACTTAGTCTTAAATAGTGAAAGCACTTGCTTTACTCGTCTTTACGTAAAAATTAACGATTGTACTTGATACTTTTGTATATATCAACGTTCTACTGAACTGTTTTATTTATATGCATATATATGCCGTATATTTTCGAGTAAAAGCGTGAATAAGCATAGCTTTTATCCTTCAAAAGTTTACTAAAATTCTAAACCAGTATTTGAGAGGAAGTGAAAACAAATCCTGTAACGTTGAATCATGCCGCCTTGAGGGCAGAAATACTGCCAAATAGGTGGAGTACTATATAATTAATTCGTTATAAAGCGAAAGACGAGACAGCAAGAAACGTTACTTGAAATTCTGGCAAACCTATCTGAGGTTAGCATATTGTTTCAGTTGAATTGTTGTCTTGTATAACATCTGTGATATCTGTCCCAGTATCTATATCAGTGTTATTTTCTGTGTCATCTTATTTTTGTCTGAATGATTAATTCTTATATGGTAAATTTTTAAATTTTAAATTAGAAGTTCAGACGCGATTACATAAAATTTTAACGACAGCCTAGCTGATCGATATTTCTCAGTAAATGAAAAAAAGTTAATGAGAAAATAACTTTTGAATTAGCTGTGAATCCACAATTTTTATTTATTCTTTTCTTAGATTGGTGTAAATTTTGCCAATATCGGTTTTTTTTTCTTTTTCGTAGTGAAATAACAAACTAGCTTTGTAAACAATTTCAAAAATAACCCATCTTCATGAAGCGAGCAACTCATTGCAATTAAAAAATTTTCATAAGAAATAAAAAGGGCCATTTAGAGATATTGGGTGATGTATTGCTTGCACCCAGCTAAAGGAAAAAAATATCCAATTTATAGTGAGAAATATGTATCAGCTTATGCTTCCAAAAAATTTCTAAAATTCTCCCCTATGCACAGAAATATACGTTATATATATTTTCAGAATTTAAATAATTTTTTATTGCAATCCGAAGAGAATACAATAAAATGGTTTAATGTTTTAAAAATTAATTTGAAAATGTAGATTAACTTTTTTCACTTCAAAAGATTTACCATGATAATTAATTATGCAATTATTTTATATCATTAAATGTTCATTTTAAATTACTTTGTATATTATTTCCTCTTTTTGAAAAAAGCTTAAATTAAGCAATTGTATATTTCTTTACAAAAAAAATGAAAACTTATTTCATTTCAAATATTCAGACTGGCATTAGAATCCCTTTTAATCATTTATAATCTACCCAATTGACTTACAGGAATAAAAATTCATGGAATACATTTATTTTTCCCTTTTCTAATCTAAAAAAAAATAAAACTTTTATTGAATTTTAAGAAGATAACTCGAAGTCGAAAGTAATCAGCGATCTGAAATTGATCCGAAAATGCATAAAAGATTCAGAAACCATCATCGAATGAGACATTATTTCCATTCAGTGCCTTTTCTTTTTCCGCTAAAGCTTATTTAAATTAAGAATGCGGAAAAAAGGTATCAGATTTAATTTAAATTTAGTCGAATTTTATATCTTAAGATGATCGATGCGAAAGCGTTTCTCATAAATACTTTCCCCAAAATGAATTGGAAATTACTTGTTAAATAGGAAGAAGTGAAAGAAATATATCGAAAAGTAAACTAAATATTCTATTTATTCGAAGCATTCCTATTAATATTCTGTGGATATGTAAAATTTTAACAATCATGGATATCGTTGAAAAAGAATTTATCATCTCAAGATTTTTAAGTTTGTTTCCATAAGGTGTGATAAGATTTCTTTTGGCAAGTTAAGATAGAAATTCTAAATCTTAGTTTGGAATTTAAGTAGAAATATTATTTATTAAACTTAATAGAAAATGTGAATCTTTAAGTGAAATAAATTTGCAAAATCTTTTACTTTGACTATATTCATATCAGTATTTTTCACATTAAATTTATCATCTGTAATATTATATCAAATTATTATGAAATACATGAATTTTCTTTCAAAATTGATGGTAAAAATTATCTGTTTATGAAAATTGCATATTATGTCTCCGTTATAGCAGCATAAATGATACTTTTCTCGTTGTTGTTGTGATGTTTCCTCTCCCAATTGGTAGACATCTAGACCAAGTCCATGAATGGAAAAGTGGCAACTTCTTTTGTGATGGAGCCCTGTGGGTAGAAGACTGACTTAACTCCGTGACGCACTGCAGTCATATGCGACTGGACCTACTGCTTAAAGTGGATTCCGAATTACTATAAACATTCATGCCACACAAGACGAACTGGTTCAGATAGGCTTGCATTTCAGATAGCAGAAAGAATTTTTTATTTATATCAAATGAATATCGAGGTAAGTATGAATGTAAAACCATCTTTGTATGCCGTTCTGAATTCGTCAAAAGAATAACTTTTTCTTTTTCTGGCATTATATGCTGTCAATGTGCCGTAAAAATCTCGCAATTTAAAATCGGAACATTATAAAAGTTCACTTAAAGTAGATAAATAATTTACAGAAACATTGGAAAAACTGAAAATAACTTTTTCAGTTGATATCACTACAATAATATAAATTTCAAACTTATAAGATTGTAAAGATATTATTATTTTTATATTTTCAAAGTTTTAAATATTTTAAAGCATAGACTCATAAATTTTGGACTGCAAAAATACAGCATTACTATAAACATATATTATGCATTAGTTAAGAATTTGCCGTGTTTTTACATAAATTAATGCGAATTCTATTTCATTGCACTCATGCACACATAAGTCATTTTTTATGATGATTCTTCATGGTAAGAAGTTGGTGAATAGTGATAAATAAATATTGTTAACTAATCGCAATCAAATAACTTAAGCGAGAAAATTTGTGTTAGAACAGATACTAAAATAAACTACCCCGTCCAAACAACACTCCCTCTGTTCAAATAATACGAAGTAACTACATGAAAACGCCAAGATTTGCATTTGTATCTAACTGTGACTAATAGATTACGTCTTGTGGAAAACTGAAAAGAGTTCGGAATGTTAATTTCAAGCTTCGATTAATTAAAACTTCTCCTCTGTAACTTATTGCTAGAACACGCTGTTGCTCCACCACGAGATGTTTAAGGAGGCGCATGTTGAAATTATCTCGGCAGCCAAGAAACTGTTTTACAGCGACAGGGCTAGCACATTGTGGGTAGTTTATTCCTGTTCAAATAATTGCTGCAATGTTTTCGGCGCTTTTCATTTTTCTGAATAATCTGCGTTTCTTGAAGAATTTGGAATGAAAGCGTTGGGTTTGTTCTTGTGTGAAACGTGTAATTAAAATAAGTAAGTTATTGTGGTTATGATTTTTAATTTTGCATGAAATACCGGTTTTACATGCAGTTAGATTTTATTTTATTTTACAGAATCATTGAAATCCATCGTATATTTAACCACAATACGAAAAAAAAGTAAGACGTAAAATTGAAAAGGAATGGATTGAAAATGCACACAATCTTGTCGAAAGTCGTTCTCTACGTATATACCATTTATATCATTTAAATTAGAAGGGTACACTAACCAATCCATCCAAATAATGTTTTAACTTTCTAGAAGATCCATAACAGTGTGCCATCAATCCTGCCATGATCGTCTCTCAAAATGAAATAGACTTCAATGTCAATACGCAAGGGGAATAAGGATCTTTTTGCCCACGATGACGTATTCCAGAAACAGTATCCCTGTCAAAATGTGAAACCCAGTCTGCCCGTACATCATAATGCTTCCTCAGACGATCTTGTCAGGACCACAGTTATGAAGTTTCTCAATTGATATTAGAGGTCTATAAACATGTATTTACATATCAATTGATGCTCAGAATTCACTTATGACGAAAGGCACTCATGTTCAAAAACGGATATTATTATATTGATAAAAGATCCAGTCTTTGTGTAATTTACACCAGGTTAAGCTGATGCAGCTGGTGGGAAGTTGTCAATCAAATGGAGCGTTAAGGACGGCCAGCAAATAGGTTACATCTATGATGGATGGCATTTGCTCGCAATAATGCGTGATCCCGTCATCCCATTGTAGCTCTTGAGCATTGATGTGCACTGACTGATAACGATCTCATTTAGACAGCGTCTCTTTTCATCTAGAGGATCTGTTTACTCGTCTTTACGTAAAAATTAACGTTTGCACTTGATACTTTTTGTATATAAATCAACGTTCTACTGAACTGTCTTCTTTATATATGCATATATGACGTATATTTTCGAGTAAAAGCGTGAATAATAGCTTTTATCCTTCAAAAGTTTGCTAAAGTTCTAAACCAGTATTTGAGAAATGAAGGAAAACGAATCCTGTAACGTTGAATCATGTCGCCTTGAGGGCAGAAATGCTGCCAAGTAGGTGGAGTATTATATAATTAAATCGTTAAAAAGTAAAAGGTGAGACAGCAAGAAACTTTGGTAAACCTATCTGAAGTTAGCATATTGTTTCTGTTGAATTGTTGTTTTGTATAACATCTGTGATATCTGTCCCAGTATCTATATCAGTGTTATTTTTCTGTGCAATTTTATTTTTGTCTGAATGATTGATTCTTACATGGCAAATTTTTAAATTTTAAATTATTTTTTATTTTAAGTTCAAACGATTGCATAAAATTTTAACGGCAGCCTAACTGCTCGATATTTCTCAGTAAATGAAAAAAATTTAATGAGTGGAGAGAAAATAACTTTTGAATTAGCTGTGAATCCACAATTTTTTTTTATTCTTTTCTTAGATTGGTGTAAATTTTGCCAATATCGGTTTTTTTTTTTTGGTAGCGAAATAACAAACTAGCTTTGTAAACAATTTCAAAAATAAAAATAACCCATCTTCATGAAGCGAGCAACTCATTAAAAAAAAAAAGGTTCATAAAATAAAAAAGGGCCATTTAGAGATATTGGGTGATGTATTGCTTGCACCCAGCTAAGGAAAAATATCCTGTTTATAGTGAGAAATATGAATCAGCTTATGCTTCCAAAAATTTCTAAAATTCTCCCTTATGCACAGAAATATATGTTATATATATATTTCAGAATTCAAATAAATTTTTCATTGCAAACCCGAGACAATGAAATAAAATGGCTTAATGTTTTTAAAATATTAATTTGAAAGTGATTAACTTTTTCACTTCAATAAATTTACCATGATAATTAATTATACAATTCTTTTATATCATTAAAAGTTCATTTTAAATTACTTTGTATATTATTTCCTCTTTTTCAAAAAAAAAAAACTTAAATTAAGCAATTGCATATTTCTTTACAAAAAAAATGAAAACTTATTTTATTTTCAAATATTCAGACTGGCATTAGAATCACTTCTTAATCATTTATAATCTACCCAATTGAATTACAGGAATAAAAATTCATGGAATACATTTATTTTTCCCTTTCTAATCTAAAAAATATAACTTTTATTGGATTTGAAGAAGATAACTCGAAGTCGAAAGTAATCAGCGATCTGAAATTGATCCGAAAAATGCATAAAAGATTCAGCAACCATCATCGAATGAGACATTATTTCCATTCAGTGCCTTTTTTCCGCTAAAAGCTTATTTAAATTAAGAATGCGGAAAAAAAGGTATCAGATTTAATTTAAATTTCGTCGAATTTTATATCTTAAGATGATCGATGCGAAAGCATTTCTCACCAAATACTTTCCCAAAATGAATTGGAAATTACTTGAGTTAAATATGAAGAAGTGAAGAAATATATCGAAAAAAGTAAACAAAAATATTCTATTTATTCGAAGTATTCCTATTAATATTCCGTGGATGTGTAAAATTTTAACAATCGGGGATATCTTCAAAAAGAATTTATCATCTCAAGATTTCAAGTTTATTTTCATAAAGTGTGATAAGATTTCTTTTGACAAGTAGAGATAAGGATTCTCCAACTTTATTTGGAATTTAATCAGAAATATTATTTATTAAACTTAAAATGTGAATATTTAAGTCAAATAAATATGCAAGAACCTTTTTACTTTGACTTTATTCATATCAGTATTTTTCACATTAAATTTATTATTATTTTTAATATTATATCAAAATGATTATGAAATATATATCTTCTTAATAAATTGCATGTAAAAATCCTCTGTTTATAGAAATTGCATATTATTTCTCCTTTTATAATAGCATAAACGATACTTTTCACGTTGTTGTTGTGATGTTTCCTCTTCCACTTGATAGACATCTAGACCACGTCCACGAACTCGTATGGACTCATGGTTGAAGGAAAAGGGGCAGTTTCTGTTTTGATGAAGCCCCTGTAGGTAGAAGACTGACTAGGCTTCGTGACTCACTGCGGTCATATGGTACTGCGACCAAAAACTTAAAGTGAAGTCAGAATTTCTATAAACATATATCCATCTCAGATAGGTTGAAGGTAAAACCATGTTTGTATGCCATTTTGAATTAGTGAAAACTATAACTTTTTCTTTCTCTGGCACTAAATGCTGTCAATGTGCCGTAAAATATCACATTTTTAAATCAGAAGTTCGAACACGACAATAGTTTACTTAACGTAGATAAATAATTTATAGAAACAATGAAAAAACTGAAAATAACTTTTCAGTTGATATCACTACAATAATATACACTCATGTCCATAAATTAAGAATAATTCAGAATCACACAGAAATTGAACTCTAAAATAAAAATTTCACCTGCAGAATTATCACACACATCTTGAAGAAGAATATGCAAATTACAGGAAATCACCAGATGGTGCGGATAGTACGTCACAATGACGAGAGTAAGAGAGGGGTATATAAGGAATGGTGGCAAAGAAGTAAAATTGTTCACAAGCGCTTTAAAGCCTTTCAGTGCAATAACCGCATAGTTATGGCACAAAGGGAGCATTTGGATGATTTTTTACGTGGTAGAATTATCGACGACTGGAATGTGGACGTACCCATCTGGAAGTATCCGAGGAACTTGGAATCGCCCAGAGTGTCACCTCCAGGCTTTGGCAACGATTCCAAGAGGATGGTAATGTGAGTAGATGTTACAGCACAGGTCGCCCCCGAGTTACAACGCAGAATGAGGCCCGGTATTTAGTAGTTACTGCCAAAAGAAACAGACGGAGCGCAGCATCAGACCTGTCTCGTCAGCTCTCTTCAGCTATCGGTACGACAGTTTCAAGGCAGACCGTGTACAGACGCTTAGGGCACATTTGTCTATATGCTCGTAGGCCTGTCAGATGTGTTCCACTTACCGCAACTCACTGTCGCCTGCGATTAACCTGAGTAGAGAGCATGCATTGTGGACACCGCAACAGTGGTCTTGTGTGATGTTTTCCGACGAGTCCAGGTTTAGTTTGCAGTCTGATTCTAGCCGGACTTTCATATGGAGAGCGCCAGGTACCCGTTACCACCAAGAGAGCACCATTGAACGGCACCGTTACGGTGGTGAAGGATGGCTCGTTTGTTGAGGAATTATTCTTGGTTCTAGAACTGACCTGCATGTTCAGAGTGTAACGATGACAGGCCACATCTATCGGGATGTCATTCTGGAACAACATGTACGTTTGTTTCGGGGCGCCATGGGGCTGAATTTCTGTTTATGGATGATAACGCCCGTCCTCACCGTGCAAACATTGTAGACGAATGCCTTCAATTGGAGGATATCACCCGTATGGATTGGCCAGCATACTCACCGGACTTGAATCAATAGTGCATGTGTGGGATATGCTTGGCCGACGAATTGCAGCCCGTCAACCAACTCCCACCTGTCAACCGGAACTTCGGAGGGCATTGCTTGATGAGTGGTGTAATATTCCCCAAGATCAGATTGATAATTTGATACTCAGCATGCCTAGGCGTTGTAAGTCCTGTATTGTATCGTCCGGGAGACATATTCCATATTAACCATCATACTAATCTTGTTATACTGCTTTTTGTAAATAGGTTCTTTTGAAATTTGGTCCAGGGTGTAAAATCGCAATTTTTATTAATTATGCCAAACATATAGCATCTTTTTTGCTCTTTACATTTTGCTTAATAAATAGTCTTTACAAATAAGTCAAATTTGTTTTGCTTCTGTCTCATTCTTTGCCTGAACTTCATTATCCTTAATTTATGGACATGAGTGTAAATCTCAAACTTTATAAGATTGCAAAGATACTATTACTTTTATATTTTCAAAGACTTAAATGTTTTAAAGCACAGTATTAAAGCTTTTAAATTTTGGACAGCAAAAACAACGGCATTACTATAAACATATATTACGCATTAGTTTAGAATTCTCCGTATATTACATAAATCGATACGAATTCCATTTCATTTCACTTATGTACACATAAGTCATTTTTATGATGATTCTTCACGGTATGAAGTTGGTGAATAGTGATATATGAATACGATAACTAATTGCAATCAAATAACTTCACCGAGAAATGAGTGGGAAAATTTATGTGGAACAAATACTAAAATAAATTGCCCCGTGAAACAACACACCCTCAGTTCAAATAATACGACGTAACTACATGAAAACGCCAAGATTTGCATTTGTATCTAACTGTGACTAATAGATTACGTCTTATGGAAAACTGAAAAGAGTTCGGAATGTTAATTTCAAGCTTCGATTAATTAAAACTTCTCCTCTGTAACTTATTGCAGGAACATGCTGTTGCTCCACCACGCGATGTTTAAGGAGGCGCATGTAGAAATTATCTCGGCGGCCAAGGAACTCTTTTATAGCGACAGGGCAAGCACATTGTGGGTAGTTTATTCCTCTTCAAATAATTGCTGCAATGTTTTCGGCGCTTTTCATTTTTCGGAATAATCTTTGCAATGAAAGGGATGGGTTTGTTCTTGTGTTAAACGAATTAAAATAAGTAAGTTATTGTGGTTATGCGTTTTTAATTTTGCGTGAAAGACAGGTTTCACATTCAGTAAGACTTTCTTTATTTAATCGTTAATGAATCGTTAAATTCCATCTTATATTTAAAGACAAAAAAAAAACCATAGTAACGTGTTGAAATGAAAAGGAATGGATTTTATTTAAAATTTTAAGAAATTTTTAATAAATATATTTGAATGCAAATTAAAAGTATAAAACTTTGGATGTAACAAGAAATGACACGTTAAATTCAGATCACAGAAAAAGTATTTTGTATTTAAATGAAGAAAGAACTGACTCAAAAATGAATTGAAACTACACAGTACGAAATCAAACAAAATATAGCTCAATCGAAACAGCAATGTTGGAGCAAATACGACAAAACAAGATAAGAACTAAAATTTATGTCCTTATTAAAGGAATGGCCAATTTTAACTACAATGTCTGTTTGAAACCAACACTTTGCTTACAACACCAAATTATTAAGCCCTTTTGTGGAGTGTTCATTTCTCAATAAGCATCTATTCCACTTGTAAGTCGATATCTATGCATAAAATCTTATCGAAAATCTTTCTTTTACATATATATTTATTCTCTATCATTTAAATTAGAATAGTACACTGGCTAATCCATCCAAATAATGTTTTAACTTTCTAGAAGATCCATAACAGTGTAAGCCATCAATTTCTGCCATGATCGTCTCTCAAAAATGAAATAGACTTCAATACCAATATCGAAAATACGGGAATAAGGATCTTTTTGCCCACGATGACGTATTCCAGAAACAGTATCCCTGTCAAAAATGTGAAACCCAGTCTGCCCGTACATCATAATGCTTCCTCAGACGATCTTGTCAGGACCACAGTTATGATAGTTTCTCAATTGATATTAGAGGTCTATAAACATGTATTTACATATCAACTGATGTTCAGAAATCCTTATGACGCCGAAAAGGCACTCATGTTCAAAAACGGATATTATTCCATTGATAAAAGATCCAGTCTTTGTGTTCATTATACCAGGTTAAGCGATGCAGCTGGTGGGAAGTTGTCAATCAAATGGAGCGTTAAGGACGGCCAGCAAATAGGTTACATCTATGATGGATGGCGTTTGCTCACAATAAAGCGCGATCACGTCATCCCATTGTAGCTCTTGAGCATTGATTCCCACTGACGGATATCGATCTCATTTAGAATGCAGATCAGCATCTCTTTTCATCTGGGGAACTGTCTTAGTCTTAAATACTGAGAGCACTTGCCTTGCTCATTTTCACGTAAAATTAGCGTTTGCTTCTCATACTTTTAAATACATCATCGTTCTATAGAACTGTGTTCTTTATATACATATATTTGCCGTATATTGTCGAGTAAAAGCGTGAATAAACCGAGATTGCTGTTAACCTTCAAAAGTTTACCAAAGTTCCAAACCATTATTTGAGACGAAATGAATAATAATGAATGAAAAATAAATCTTGTAACGTTGAATCATGTCGCCATGAAAGGTCAGAAATGCTGCCAAGTAGGTGGAATATTTTATAATTAAATCGTTATAAAGTACAAGGCGAGACACCAAGAAACGTTATTTGAAATTCTGGTAAACTTATCTGAAGTTAGCATATTGTTTCTATCGAATTGCAGTTTTGTATAACATCTGTGATATCTTTCCCAGTATCTATATTAGTGTTATTTTTTGTATCATCTTATTTTTTATCTGAGTGATTAATTATACGGCAATATTTAAATTTGAAATCACAGGTGATTATTTTTTATTTTAAATTACAGGTGATGGCAATTGCAGAAAATTTTAGCTACAGCGTAACCACTCGACATTTCTACATAAATAAAAAACAAATTCAAGAGTAGAATAAAATCCTTTTTGAATTACCTGAGATTTTTCCAGTTTTTTTTTTTTTTTTTTTTTTTTTTCTATTAGATATGTCTAAAATATTGCAAATCAGATTTTTCTTTTCGGCAACAACATAACAGTTAGTAACATAAAAAAATTTCGACAGTAACCCATTTTCATGAAACGAACAACTCATTTCAATTAAAATCTTTTTTTTTCATAAGAAATAAAAAACACGTTATATTTAGCGATATTGGGGTCTGATGGTCGTGGTGACTAGCGCTCTGGAGTTTAGAGTAAGTCGATCAAGTGTCGGTTTCGGGTTTGAGTCCCAAGGTGTCATGAATGTTTGTAGTGGTCTGTAACCCACTTTAAATCGAAGGTCCCAGTCTGATATGACTGTTGGACATACAGATGATATCCCTACCCTGTACAAAGAAACGATCTCCTGTCTCGAAATCTGGCAGACGACCTTAGCCTACTATGGCGCTGTTGCTATTGGAGAAGAAAAATATGATGTATTGCTTGTACCCAGTTACAGCAAAAACTTCTTACATTTTTTTATAGCCGAACTCCAAACTTATGCTTTCGAAAAATTCTGAAAATTATCGGCTTATGTTCAGAAATATACGGTATATATATTTATTTCGGAATTTAAATCAGTTTTTCATTGCAATCCCTTGACAATGAAATAAAATGGCTTAATCTTTTAAAGCATTAATTTGAAAATGTAGATTAACTTTTTCATTTCAAGAGATTTATCATATTAATTGATTATACAATTCTTTTATATCATTAAAAGTTCATTTTAAATTACTTTTGCATATTATTTCCTCGTCTGCTAAAAAAACTTTAATTAAGCAATTGCATATTTCTTTACAAAAAAATTAAACTTATTTTATTGCAAATATTCAGACTGGCATTAGAATCACTTTTTAATCATTTATATTCTACCCAATTGACTTACAGGAATAAAAATTCATGGAATAAATTTATTTTTCCCTTCTGTAATCTAAAAAAAAACCTTTATTGAATTTTAAGAAGATAACTCGAAGTCGAAAGTAATCAGCGAACTGAAATTGATCCGAAAATGCAGATTCAGCAACCATCATCGAATGAGACATTATTTCCATTCAGTGCCTTTTTTTTTTCCGCCAAAGCTTATTTAAATTAAGAATGCGGAAAAAGGTATCAGATTTAATTTAAATTTCGTCGAATTTTATATCTCAAGATGATCGATGCGAAAAGCGTTTCTCGCCAAATACTTTCCCCGAAATGAATTGGAAATTACTTGCGTTAAATAGGAAGAAGTGAAAAAGAAATATTTCGGAAAAAGTAAACGAAATATTCTAAATTATTCGAAGCATTCCTATTAATATTCTGTGGATGTGTAAAATTTCAACAATCGTGGATATCTTTAAAAGGATTTATCATCTCAAGATTTTGGAGTTTATTTTCATAAAGTGTGATAAGATTTCCTTTGACAAGTTAAGATAGAAATTCTAAATCTTTGGTTTGGAATTTAAGTAGAAATATTATTTATTAAACTTAATAGAAAATGTGAATAATTAAGTCAAATAAATTTGAAAAAACGTTTACTTTGGCTCTATTCTTATCAGTATTTTTCATATTAAATTTATCATTTTTAATATTGTTATATCAAATGATTGTGAAATCTATATTTTTTTGTAAACTTGCAAGTAAAAATCCTCTGTTTCTAAAAATATTATTTATCCGTTATAATGGCATAAATAATCATTTTCATGGTTTTTTTTTTTTTTTTTTGTTATTTCGTTTCTTATCCCACTTGGTATACATCTAGGCTTATGCCACTTATGGACTCATGGTTGAAGGAGAAGGGGGCAGCTTCGGTTGTGTGGTGCCTCCGTAGGTAGAAGACTGACTTGGCTCTACAGCATGATGCTCTACAGTCATATGAGGCAGGGGTCTACAGATTTAAGTGGATTCCGAACTACTATAAACATCCATAGCATTGTTTTCACACGAACCGAAATCTGGGGTAGCGAACTCCAGAGCGTTAGACTCTCGGCCAGTCAGGCCACAGAAAGCGTAATATACAGAGGATAAAAAAAGTATTGGCAATTGCCTTAATTTATTCATATTGACAAATAAATAAAATGTTATGCAATTGTAGCTGTCGTAATTGAATACAAGACATCTTAGATATATAAGAATATTAAAAATTTTATTTTAATTTGCATTTTCTGCGATTTTATCTTTCAAAAACGAAAATTTGCATGTCAAAAAGTATTGCCAAAGTTTTAACTGCTATGAAAATTTTGTTACATTGAAGTCACGTGTTTCGACTGATAAGAAACTCTACCGGTATAATGTCTGCAAAACTACTCGAAAAGTGTCTATGCATTATTTTGCGATTACTGCAGTATAATGACTTCGAAATCGAAGGAGTTGGACGTTTGTGTTAAAAACACGAATATTATTAGGCTCAGAAATGAAGGTTTAACTTATCGTGCTATAGGAGTGCAGTTCAATATAAGTTTATTTACTGTCAGAAGTGTTGTAAAAAAGTTCAAGGAAACAGGATCAACGGAAAATAAGACTAGAAGTGGACGACCTCGAATATTTTCTACAAGAGAAGAACGTGTCATTATTAACAAGGTTAAGAAAATCCCTAAAATAAGTGTACCCCAGATAGCTAGAGATGCTGCTTTCCCTTCGCAAAGACTTTCAGCGTACAGACTGTACGGAATGTTTTACACGAGAGAAGTTAATATGGAAGGGCGGCTTGAAAGAAGCCATTCATCTCGGAAATAAATAGGAGAAAGAGGTTAGATTTCGCAAAATCCCACGTTGATTTATCAGAAGAGTTTTGGAACACAGTTATTTTTTCCGACGAATCAAAGTTTAACATTTTCGGCAGTGATGGACGACGATATGTGTGGAGGAGGCCAAATACTGAATTGGAAAAGCAACATTTAACTGCTACAGTAAAACATGGTGGAGGCAGCGTCTTAGTTTGGGGCTGTATGGCAGCTAATGGAATTGGCAACCTGCATTTTATTGATGGTATTATGACAGCACGTACATACATTGACATTTTACGCCATAACTTAAAAGTCAGTGCCCAAAATCTTAGCTTGGGAACATCATTCGTTTTTCAACAAGACAATGACCCCAAGCATACAGCGATTCTCACCGTGAATGGCTACTCTACAATGTTCCTCGCCAATTAAAAACCCCACCTCAATCGCCTGACATCAATCCAATTGAAAATTTATGGCACCTGCTGGATCTAGAAATCAAGAAACATAACATTTCAAGTAAAGGCGACCTCAAACGTTTACTCTTGCAAGAGTGGCACAAAATTCCCAACAGTACAACAAAGTCCTTAGATTCCTCTATGAGAAATAGATTACAAGCTGTTATAGATGCAGAAGGTATGCATAAAAAGTACTAAACATATACTGATTTTGTTTTCGCTCATAATTTTGTCAATTTCATAAATTAGCCAATACTTTTTATCATGTAAACTTTGGATTTTCTCGTAGATTTTGACTAAAAAAAATATTTAAAGAAAAATTTCGTTATATTTGTTTGTCTTTTCTCCTTCTGTAATCGCTATGTTAAAATAAAAATTTGTATACATATTTTGTTAGCAAATATGATCATTTATAGGCAATTGCCAATACTTTTTTTTTATCCACTGTATATACACTCATGTCCTTAAATTAATGATAATGAAGTTCAGGCAAAGAAAGAGACAGAAGAAAACAAATTTGACTTATTTGTAAAGTCTATTTATTAAACAAAGGTAAAGAGCAAAAAAAGATGCTATATGTTTGACATAATTAATAAAATTGCGATTTTTACTCCCTGGAGCAAATTTAAAAAAAGAACCTATTTACATTTTATTACTATTTATTTTTCTATTATTTAAAAGAACCTATTTTTTTTTTTGTTATTTTTTATTATTTTACTATTTTTTTTTTTTTTTTTATTATTTATTTTTTATTATTTATTAAAAGAACCTATTTAATTTAACCTATTATTTTATTTATTTTTATTTATTATTTTTATTTTTAAAAAAATGAACCTATTTATATTTTTTTTTTCTAAATTTATTAATTAACCTATTATTATTACTAACAGTATAACATGGTTAGTATGATGGTTAATATGGAGTATGTCTCCCGGACGATGCAATACAGGCCTTACAACGCCTAGGCATGCTGAGTATCAAATTATCAATCTGATTTTGGGGAATATTACACCACTCATCAAGCAATGCCCTCCGAAGTTCCGGTGGGAGGGGGCTGACGGGTTACAATTCGTCGGCCAAGCATATCCCACACATGTTCTATTGGATTCAATTCCGGTGAGTATGCTGGCCAATCCATACGGGTGATATCCTCCAATTGAAGGCATTCGTCTACAATGTTTGCACGGTGAGGACGGGCGTTATCATCCATAAACAGAAATTCAGCACCCATTTCGCCCCGAAACAAACGTACATGTTGTTCCAGAATGACATCCCGATAGATGTGGCCTGTCATAGTTACACTCTGAACATGCAGGTCAGTTCTGGAACCAAGAATAATTCCTCCCCAAACGAGCCATCCTGCACCACCGTAACGGTGTCGTTCAATGTTGTTCTCTTGGTGGTAACGGGTACCTGACGCTCTCCATATAAAAGTCCGGCGAGAATCAGACTGTAAACTAAACCTGGACTCGTCGGAAAACATCACACCAGAACACTGTTGCGGTGTCCACGACGCATGCTCTCTATTCCAGGTTAATCGCAGGCGACAGTGAGTTGCGGTAAGTGGAACATATCTGACAGGCCTACGAGCATACTGACCAATGTGCCCTAAGCGTGTACACGGTCTGCCTTGAAACTGTCGTACGGGTAGCTGAAGAGAGCTGACGAGACAGGTCTGATGCTGTGCTCCGTCTGTTTCTTTTGGCAGTAACTGCTAAATACCGGTCCTTATTCGGCGTTGTAACTCGGGGGCGACCTGTGCTGTAACATCTACTGACATTACCATCATCTTGGAATCGTTGCCAAAGCCTGGAGATGACACTCTGGGCGATTCCAAGTTCCTCGGATACTTCCAGCTGGGTACGTCCACATTCCAGTCGTCCGATAATTCTACCACGTAAAAAATCATCCGAATGCTTCCGAATCTTTGTGCCATAAGTATGCAGTTATTGCACTGAAAGGCTTTTAAAGCGCTTGTGAACAATTTTACTTCTTTGCCACCATTCCTTATATACCCCTCTCTTACACTCGTCATTGTGACGTACTGTCCGCTCCATCTGGTGGTTTCCTGTAATTTGCATATTCTTCTTCAAGATGTGTGTGATAATTCTACAGGTGAAATTTTTATTTTAGAGTTCAATTTCTGCGTGATTCTGAATTATCCTTAATTTATGAACATGAGTGTATTTAAGATACTTTTCATCCATATTTTTTTTTTCATTGTCCATAGTATATTAATTTATTGGAATAGAAATTCAATCGAATCTCAATGAAAGAATATAGTAATCCCAGTTGTTTAAAAATTTGTAGAAAACAAAATTGAAAATATTTAACATATGATTAATGTTTTACTGCATCTAGGTTATATTAGAGAAGTATTGTTAGATCTCAATCGATAAACACTCAGAAAATTAAATATTTTAAAAACAATTTATTTAATCTGGATAAATGGAAGTAAACATCATTATGGAAGAAACAACATCTTTCATCTTGAAATCGAATAAACTGTTCATGAATCAATTATTTAGTCTAACTCATCAAGATTATCTTATTTCGCCGTCAAAGCCATTTGAAATTGCTCAATAATAGTAATTATGTACAAATGTCAATGTTTGAAACTTAAATTGTTAATTCTTCCTTATTTCGTTAGTTATTAAAATATACTCGAATTTCTGAGCGTATATCAATTATTTGCTACATGGATATTCAGTTACCACATGAATTGAAGTTTTGTCGTTGCTGGTGTACTCAAATGAAATACCAATTATCAAATGGAAATAGACGATTTTTTAACTAATGCAGTTTCATAATATTGCCAATTATTGAATTAGCGATTATATAATTATTGTAATTACTTTTACAAAAAATTTCTTAATTTCCTTGTGTACAATATAAGGTGGCAAAATAGATAAGATTGAAACTTTCACAAATGTTGTTTCAAATCAATATATGAACCCAAATATGTGAACAAATATGAAAAAGGAAACACAGAAAAATTCAAAACAGAGTATTGACATGAAACAGTTTCAGAAACACATTCAGATTGAATGACAAATCCGTCACAGTATTTTTTTGTAAAAATAAAATTTTTTATGTGATTCCTAGTAAGTCATATAAAAAAAAAAAGAAAAACTTGCAAAAAACATGAAAATAGAGAAGCTTGAAAAAAATTCTTCGAACGTTGAAACACTTCGAATCTTGAAAGAAGATTCGAGGCGTGCAAAGGCTTCAACAATGAAACTGAAAGATACACGAACATAAAAGATGAAACAGAAACATACATGCATAGAGAAGAAGCAAAAGCAGGATTGAAAAAATGTCATCAGACAATCAACAAAAAAAAAAAAAAAAAAAACCAGAATAAAATAATTATATATTCAAGATAGATTTCTGAAGGAATAGCTACCCTAATACATTATAAAATGTTATTTCTGCTCCATAGATACAGAATACAATACAAAACAAATCACCAGTCGACAAGTCAAGTAAAATGTAAAAAACAATATAAAATAAGGGAATAAATAAGAGACTCTATATATACACTCAAGAGCCAAAAACATTATGACCACCCCTACATTTTGCAATGAACTCGCCTGAATGACGTGGAAGGCACGTGATCAGGTGGAAGTGGTATTTAACTGGTATTAAGTGGTGGTATTAATACATGCCAAGGCGGGTTGAAGTTGTGTTGAACGCCAAAGGTGGGCCAACTCGTTATTGACAGGTGGTCATAATGTTTTGGTTCTTATATATATGTGTGTAGACTTCAACCGCTTCCAATAGATTCATCCCTGTCGAGTCCACAGTTTTTGTAGACTTCTCTACCAGTCTAACAATGGCTGGACTTTTGCAGTGGGTGTCAAGGGGATTTGACAGACACAATAAAGTCATACGATGTTTCTTTAAATAAAACCATTTAATTACACGATATTTTACAATGATATTTACATTTGTTATTAATTAAGTGCTAAACATATTCTCTCGCTGCTTGACGCAGCCTGCCTAATCTCGCTCCTCTCTCGTTGTCCGCCAGCGTTCTTCTCCCCCTTCTTCATCTACGGGGTCTGTGCACCTTCTCCAGGGGTCAGAGTTCAAAGTTGAATACTAACCCACATCGTAAACAGGATCTGTCAAAGACAAGCAACCGTGATGTATCGCCGCCTGCTGATTACCACACAAAAATCCTACATATATATATATATATATATATGTGTGTGTATGTGTGTATGCGTATGTGTGCGTGTGTGTTTCTGTGTGTGTGTAAAATGTTTTTAAAAGTTTAATTCAAAAATTTAGAAGAAGTACCTAAAACGAAGTACCTAACTTTCTTGTAACTAAACGAACCCCCTGAAAAAAAAAGGTGATCGATGATTTAACTTTTCCAAAAACAAATAATTAAGAATAAAAGTAGCAGATTTTTCTAACTATTTTAGTTTTACAATGCTTCTAATCTTTAATTAACTACGCATTTTTTTTTTTTTTTTTTTTTTTTTTACTTTGATAAATTTAATTACAAAAAAATCCACTGAAATTTAGATGAAATATATATAAAAAAGAAAAAAATAAATAAAGAAAAAGAAAATAATTAGTAGAAGGCAATTGAAAAAAAGCCCTTCCAAAAATTATTTTTAAAGACGATAATAAACATAAAATTTTTACTTATAACTTTCACTATATTCCTATAAACGATTTTTTTTTTTTTTACTCTCGTCCAATTAAATATTTACAAATAATTTACATCATTTTTAAATATTAAAAATTACTTTGGTTTTTATTTTTAAAAATTAGATTTTTACTTTATTAAAAAATAGTTTAATATAATTATATTGTTAAATTTACTAATGACCCAATTAGAATTATTTATCCTAACAAAAAACAATTTTAAATTTCAGTCTTATTTTCTGTTATTTATATCACAAATTATGGTTTTTATGTTTAAGAAGATGAAATTTTCAAAAGAGATATCATTCGTTGTATATAACGCATTAGAAGAACCTGAATGGCCGAGTGGCTAACGTTCTTGCTCGGTACCACAGGTTTCGGGCACGAATCCCGGAGAAGCCATGGACGGAATAATGGTTCGGAACCCAATTTAAACTTTTAGATCCTGATCTAACATGATCGTACAGCGTTGCGGAGGTACCGTTACTCCGCGTCCGTAGCTTATTCCCAAGCTACACGCACCTCCTGGGAAGTGCTGTGAGTAACGTCGGTGCAGCGCTTGCCTTAAGGCATCAAAGACAATTGTCTAATTGTTTGTCAGCTGCATTAGAACAAAAAATAATATATATCGTAGTAATTACGATTAATTTGAAACTATACAAAATATTTTGTTAAATATTGTAATCTAATTGAATATTTTTCTTGTTTGTGTTCTGTTGTTGTCGTATCCCCTCACGGAAGGAGAGGAAGAGGGTGCAGCTTCTTGTTCTAGGTAGAAGTCTGACTTCTGCTCCGTGTCGCTCTTACAGTCATAGGAGATCGGGACCTACTGCTAAAACTGGATTCCGAACCACTACAAACAAGCCGGGGCTCGAAGGAGAAACCTGTAGCACTGAGTATCAGAGCGCTGGACACTGACCATTCAGGTCCTTGTGGTCTGCTAATTTCATAAAGTAACAATTTCTTTTCATTATAAATTTGGGTGAAAAACTTTAAATTACATTTCGTTAGAACTTAGATTTCAATATGGCTGGTGCATCAGAATTTCACATAAAAACTTTTCTGTAAGTGAATTGGAAATTAATTTAGGATGAAGTCAAATAATTAAAAATAATTTATTATTTTATTCAAAATATTAATTTAATTAAAAATATTTATTTAATTAAAGAAATATCCACATAATAACATGTTTTAATAGCAATGGAACATTTTAAAAATTTCATGTTAAATTTTTATATACAGAATCAGAATTACGCTTTTATAAAACGCAATTTGATAACTTTTTCAAAATTTGAGAAACTGGCATGCTTCGTTGATATTTTACTTAATAATAAGATACCAATAAGAAATTATCATTTTAATGATTTTCATAAGCTTGTGTTCCAAGTATAAGCTACAACAGTTTTTTTTTTCCTGCATTTATGGCACATAAATATGATATTTTGAATAAAGAGACAGCAATCTAAAACATGGAGAAGGCATATAAAACTAAACTAAATAAAAGCCATACATTATGGTATACAAATAATATATTTTATTATAAGATGATTGTTGATGCAAACGCTTCTCTACCGAAATGGTGGAACAACAAACTGGTATCTCTTAGTATGGGACATGTTCTTACCCACTACAATGGTAACTTCGCACCATTTCTCATATTCAATATTGGAAGGTCAAGTAAGATATTCATTTTTCATTAAGGCTGTGTTTCAGCAAACAATTAATAATCAATCAAAAATCATCTTCAAATATGCCACAAATCAAAGTAGTTATTAGTAAATCAAAAGAACACACTGGCCTCTCCATTCTAATGGAGATGCCAATATTTTCATTCTATAGAAGCTTTTCAACAGAAGCATTCTACAGAAGCTTTTCAACAGAAACATTCTACAGAAGCTACTACGACGTGCCCTACGATTTGTTATCGCCCATAAAAACGAAATCTGCACCAATAGCCTCTTGGTACAGAGGCAAGTGGGCTAAGATCATTTGTTGAAAATTGTGATCCCCTGTAATAGTACCTGAGTCGAAAATTTGGAGCTTAGTCCACTGTTCATTATAATACCTTCCCACTGATCACCGTAATGGTCCCTTTCCCGATGTTAGTGAGATAAAGTGTCATTGAGATAAAGCTTTTAGAACGGCGTTATCTTTATGAAAGCTCTTGACCATTGTAAACGACATTTGTCGTTTCTTTGCCGTATGCAGTTACTGAAAAATGCTGCCCATGACTCGTATCGATCTTTTCTTTTCCTTGCAGGGCGATATATTGATCGCCCATTGGCATTGTTTTCATGAGCGAACCACCTCCAACGTTTTTTAAAGTTGTCCATGGGATTTGAAGTTTTCCAAGCTCGTCAAACAATACTTTTTCTGATACGAATATTTGGGGATACGCTTGTCACAATATATGCTTCTCCTCAAGTTTGCTGATTATTCTAACGCGTGCAAAATCTGCCAGATTGTTTCTTCTAACCATATTGTAAGTAATGCCTTATTTGAACTTAGAATGTCTTTATTGATACCTTTTATATTCCCTGTCGTTGCAGTCTTTCATTGCATCGCGTTTTGAGTGTATTTACGTTAAAAGTGAAGTTTGTCCTTGATATGTGCATGCATATTCCCTTTCTACTGTAGTGTTTGAACTGATTAAAACAAGCTCTTTTCTGCAATTCCTTTTTAAAAATTACTTTTGTTTTAGATTTGCATGGCCTACTAAGTTAAAAATGAAAAAAGATTCATAAAAGAACATCATATTAATGAAATACTGCATAAATAAATTTG
The DNA here is from genome assembly GCA_021605095.1 of Caerostris extrusa. Classification (NCBI taxonomy): domain Eukaryota; kingdom Metazoa; phylum Arthropoda; class Arachnida; order Araneae; family Araneidae; genus Caerostris; species Caerostris extrusa. The sequence goes on along the minus strand of BPLR01013769.1, from coordinate 158,055 downwards.
TAATTAAATTTTCAATAACGGGGAACACTTTATACAATGCCTTCACACACAACAGACCTGTCACTAGTCCGCTGAACTGAATAATCCGCATTCAGTGTTGTGTGCACATCCGAGGAATAAATACTGATCAACTCACTATACACGCAGCTCTGTAACACTGAAGTGAATGTTCATGAACTCCATATCAACGATTATCCTTGTCAGTGGTCCAAATTTTCATGTATCCATGGGGACAAGAGGGGAACTCGAAACCGTACTTTTGTTCAGACGTTATCGGAGGCAACACGACGAAGTGGTTCCACGCACCCCAATACATTGTACATTGCAAGCAGTAGACGTGCTATTACTTCGCCGAATTTAATCACTTTTTAAGTGTTAGTGTACACATTCTAGGAAAAAGGATCGACACTCGCCAACAGAATCACTGTTAGGATTATTGAGAATGTTCATATACGCCATTTTACGGTCTTAAAATCTGGGAGATAATACGTCAATATAAAACAGCGAAAGCCATTTGACCCTTAAGCCCATCCAAATGAGAATGTATAATGCCAATGGCTTTCCCAACCTATTAAAAATCGGTTTGACAGAAAATCATATCTTTCGATCACACTCCGGCAAGTGTCAGTTTCTTCCACACATCAAAAGGGATCCCATTTCTGACCAGCTGTCACTCGCAGCCAAGGATAGAGTGGCTTGTTTTTGTGGTTAAACGGAGACGATCAGTGCCAGATCGCCTGGGGTGACTCGACTCGAATCGTGCTCTCATCTGGATGGGGTTTTACAAGGAACGCCAATTGGAAGCGGTTCCAGAATAGCACCCCCCCATACATTGTACCTTGTAAATGGAACCTCGTCAGAGATTCTTTTGACGGGAGTAGACTTGTTTATAATGGTCGCAACAAGAAAATTCAAGTTATCCTACAAAGGCAAAGGTTTTGTTTTGAAGAGTTCTTTACAGAAGAAAATCTTTGCACCTCAATTTAAATAATTTATGAATTAAAATTTATTTCAAATGGCTATTGCTGTATAAGTTTTCCTATCTATTGCAATATAAGTTATCAGTATAGTATGTAGTTATTATACATGGGTGTTTTTTTTTTTTAAATACCTCGAAACGGTCAACTTTAACGATTATTTCCATTACTACAACGCTTTTCGTAGTAGGGATAAATATTATACACCTTTTCAAAATTGTGTTTTTTTCCTTTAGCTTCGTAAAAAAATTCAATAATTTATTTCTTCTAAGTGAATAAAGTACATTAATCTTTAAAGTTAGACTATTCGTCCTCTTCTTTTCACTACTAAGTTCCAATTCCTTTCCTCCTTCACACTCATATTTCTAACCTGACAATCGTAATAGTACCACACATAATCAGACTTTCATAATAGCCTAAGTTCCCTCTATAAGTCTATAACATATATTATGCATTTCTTTCTGATATTTTACCTATAAAGAAACGATAATTGAGTATAAATATGAATGAATAAATACATGGATGATATTAAGGAGAACTCAAGATGTTAATATAAATGTTGTTATTCAATTAATTATCAAGGTAGAGCACATTAACGTCATGAATAATTACTAAGATAAAAGGATCTAATAATATTATATACCATCTTAATTTTAATTTGACAGTAAAAAATTCCCAATAACTGTTTGAAACACAAAAACGAATAAAAACCATCAAAAGACAATTCGTAGAAAACATTTATATACAAATGTAAGAGATTCATACTACCTGAAACTAATAATTTGTTAACGACTTAAGGGAAGCTCACCGTGAGGCACTATAAGAAACACTAATGAGGAATTTTTGCTCAGAAGAACTTTTAATTTATCTTCTTTACGTGCTTCAAGACTGTCATGGAATTCATATATAAATGTTAAATTTCTGTAGTTTGTAAAAATATTATAGGAATTTAATAAATACAAAGATTGAAAGATCATTTTTTATTTTTTGTACCTCCAAAAATTTTGTCTTTTTTTGGAGTTTGATTAAATTCAGAATGGTGTATAGAACTATTATTGTATCAATGTTGCAAATTGCAATCTTTTTATTGTATCAATAATTATTAAACATTGTGTTAATTTGTCCTACTTACAACTACAACTATCTCTAATTTGATTTTTCGATCGTTGTAAAATATCAAAATAAAATTTGTAAGCATAATATAAGTTATAGTTGTACGAGAATAAACGCTGGCTATTATGGAGGTGTTCGAGTCTTCTATTACTGCTATTGCAGGATAGAAATTTCAGAGTAGGAAAGTGGATATTTTGGAAAATAAATGATCTAGTTTATCTATAAGATTTTGTGTGTTATTAACTCGATGTCGATGTAACGATGTGACGATGTTGATGTAACGATGTTGGGAAAAAATGCCAATTTTCAAGAAGTTGTAGCTCACTTCTTATGCGTACTGCAAAAACGTTGTATGATTGGCATTGTAGGAAATATAATCTTATTTCTAAAATTGATTCGGAAAAAATTGATAAGAGTTGCTAATTGCTAATTGCTTCTGAGAGAGTTTTTAAAAATACAGGAAAAAGGCTTTTTAAAGGAAAAAAAATGTTTCTTGGATCGTAAAGAACTCTTCCAGTATTGACAACTTTGATAACTTGGTTTTTCATTTTAACACCAATACAAACAAATCCGCCCAAAAATTCTTATACCCCGCCTGCTAACTCTTTTCTTTTTACACAATGATTGTACTATAATTTCATTTGTTAATTTTCTACTTGTATGCACTTTAAACAAAATAAATATCAAAAACATTTATCCAAACATTAGTTCATCGAATTAGTTATTTAACAAAAAGCAAGCGATATTCATGCAAAAAAAAATATCTAAATCAGTCATATACAATCCTCAAGTACCAAAATTACAATTCATTACATTAAATAAATTTATTTATTGTTTTTATTTACTCCTATATTAGAAGGTAAGTTTATTCTACTCATCCAATAACAGCGCTTAGCTAGGTCAATAAATATATAAATAAAAAATAAATAAATAAATAAAAAATAGAAAATCATGAAAACGAAACACAAAATAATGAAGCAGTTGCTTTAAAACTTTGCTTGATAAAGGTGCAGGTGGAAAAATTTAAAAAATAAGTTATTTGCTATTCTGAATATTTGTCTCGAATAACTAAAAAAAAAAAAAGAAATAAATGATACAGACTAATGTAGAAATCTATGTTAATTTTATTATATACAACGTTATATAATAATAAAGTGAATGTGAATGCTTTTGATCTCAGAAAATGCTGATATATCAGAAAAAAAAAAAAACCCGTAAAAATTACCCTAAAGCACCCTTAAAAATTATCTGAAAATGAAGATAAATGGGAATGTTTGATCTTCAACCTGGAAAGAAATAATGAATAATAGATGATGCTTACAGTATCAGAAGAGATAAAAAGTTGCTGAACAGAGAATTTTTTTTACCATACAAAGAATTAAATTTCTTTTGTTTTAGGGTTAAGGTTTACTTCGATCCTCTCTTTGTCTGTTTGGAAATTATTGTTGGATTTCGGTGACTGTATTCATTGGTATTACATTTCATTTCATAGTATATTACATATTATTTCATAGTATTATATATTATATGTAACAATTACATTTCTTGCAAAAATTATAAGTTTATATTGCATAGGTACAATTAAACGTTACAATTAATGTTAGGCATATTATTTGGAAATATCATATAATGTTTATAGATGTGTATATTATGTTTATGTATGTTCTATGTATACTATATTTTAAGTTATTATTTATACAGTATGTTTTGTTATTATATATATTACGTTTATATATGTTTTTCTGCATATATATATTAGTTGTAATTTATTTGTGAAATACTAACATGACAACGCACTGATTGGCCAATCTAACATACATAAAATGTAAATGAGAAAATAAAAAAGAACAATAGTTTCTTCTGCATCAAAAAAAAAAAAAAAAATCATTACAACAATATTAATTTTATTATTATTTATTTTAATTTATAATTCCAGTTATGAGTGATGAACATTATCACTCCCAATGTTTCAATACCAAAGCATATAACATAGTCAAGCAATATCATAGTCTCAACTGTATCATCAATTAAGTTAATTTTGTCTTCTATAGAAGAGAGTGTATAATTTCAAAAATCCCTATTTCGATTGGTAATGAATTATCACTTAATGTCATCATTATCACAGCACACCCATGGTGGGCCAAGGCCGTCTGCTGGCTTGCAGATTTCGAGAAAAGGAGATATTTCCTTTTAAGGGGTGAGGTTGTCAGTCCTACGCCTTACATTTATATTAGACCAGGACCTACGGTTTAAAGGAGATTCCGAAACATTACAAACATTACTTTCTTCTCTGGGATTCGAACCCGAAACTTGTTGCACCGAGCGCCAGACGGATAGTCATTTGGCCATCAGGCCCATCACTTAACATACACAAAGAAAATGAATTTATCATTTTTATAATGTAAAAATAAATTTGTATGTGTTTTATATAATTTCAATCCAATATCATTTAAATTAATAAAACTGTTTGGAATACAAATAAAGAATGAATTGCTGATTTTAAGTATTTTATTGAAAGGAACGGAGTTACATATTACGTTGATGGCATAAAATGAATTTTACCCATTTAATAGCTGAAAAGAGTAAAATGGATATTATTGTAATAATAATAATAATCATAATTTTTTTATGAATTGAAATGTTTACTAGCCACATTAATATGGTTAAAAGTCCAGCTGATAACTATCATTTAGGGTTTAATATCATTATTGTTTTAATTTTTCCGAGACATCATCGAAGAGAGAATAATGTTTATAAAAGTTAGCTGATACTTTAAACAAGTTCTTAAAAATAATTTTATATCCTGATTGTTGCAATGCTATATTTTTCAATGACTTTTTTTATACTAAAGTATCGGTTTTTTAAAATACCTAATAAATTGTGGAGTAGAATCTTAGAAAAGGACAATAAGAATGAAAGGAAGATGAATGAGAAAAAAAGTATGACGATTCTGACATGCACAATGTGACGTATACGAGAAATAATCTTTGTTAAAATCACGTGTAATTGTACAATGAATAAAAACTAATTATTTTAAGAAAAAAAATAAAAAAAAAAATAAAATTATACCTCTAGGTTAGTGAAAAAGGTAAAAGTTTAAAGAGTGAGATGAACGATAGATGTGTGACTATAAATAATATATATAAGATGGCTTTTAATACTTTTGATATAATTTGATATCAAAATATTAAGTCATATTTCGTATTTTGCTGCTTCGAAATATACACAATATTTCACAGCAATAATTTATTCCATCCTCAAATATTTTGATAGTACTTCATTTGCAGCCAATGTAGTGGCGATATAGTACATTATAAACTGGGAAAGTATATCACTAGTACAATCCATTCTGCCATTCATCACGACTATCACAACACACCCCAACACAGAAAGATGTTATAATACAATCAGTTGAAGCTCATACGTAGTTTATTACACGTGTATTAACCATGGCAATTTAATGAGAGCAAAAGTACTGTGTATAGACTATTGAGGAAAAGGATCTAATCCCATTTAGTTAAACGACCGTGAAAGCGGTGTTTCGACATGATTTTAACAGCAAATCTACTTTTTGAATGTCTATTGCCAAAACAAGAAGCCAGCAATATGTTTTCATTGAACACATTTTGTTGGACAGATGAAAAATATTGCATATATGGTGGAATTTCATCAGTCACAACAGCCATGTCAGTTTTTCGAGTTCATTGTCCGATCTACATTTAATCTACAACGCAAACCCATCCTCCTCTAGTCTATAACTATTTGGGCTGGCATATTGAATAATTTTGCTTCATCATCGGCTCACGGAAAATTTAATATGTGCTACTTGTGTTGCGTTAACTAATTTCCTTGATGACATATCCTCATCGGCAATTCACAATCTATGCTTCCAGTATGGAAAAGCAAATTTGCGTAAATAATTTTTACGACAATAATGTTATGGTATCAGTACAAAATTCAAAAACTATAGATAATTCTAAATTTATTTTACACATAGCAAATTTTAAGCTGAACAAAATAAGTTTTGTTCAACTTTATATTATTTTAAAATCATTTTTTTTTACTATTGGTAGAAAAATTTGTCAATTATAAAATATAAAATAAATAATAAAATGAGAAAACTTTACACTTCATATTTTTCTATAAGCCTTCTAGGATACCATTACTTTCCCTTCTTATAAACTTTGCATAGAATTAAGCATTAAATAATGTGAACAGCGCTTATATTATCGTTTTGGTTGCATAGAGGGCAAATTAATCTTAAAAATAAATGTATACAACTAATATGATGCAGTTGAGCCATAAAATGACATATTACATAAATTTCAAAATAACATATATTTGTGAGGAAAATGCTAGATTTGCTGAATAAAAATAATTTTTAGAATTTAGTTTTTTAAGTCAAAAAGTAGAAATGTGTTATGTTTCAGTAAGTCTGTGTCAATTTTCAATATATTATTAAAGTGAAGAGAAGAATATTTTAACAAAAATATGATTATGTCCTCATCGTCAAAAATAGATCCATCTACAAACAAAAAAACAATAATATTAATTAAATGTAAACTTCATATAAATATAATTTTTCTTCCAGTTTAGTGACTGTAGAATTTCTAAAATGAAGGAGTTCCTTTTAATATAATATTTACATCGAGCAGTATCTACCATAAAAAATACTTTCCTCAAAAATAACTGACTCGTATTTGTAAATATATAGATTAACTTACATCAATATAAGATTGTAATACACGCTGCAACAAACTCCATGGATTATCCACATTTAAGAAGCAGATAAACAAGTTACAAGATGGTAGGTCGTTTGATAACAATTTTATACTAAAATCTTAAAGATTTATTGTAAAAGAGTACAGTTGTATTCGATTTACGAGCTACTTTATAACAAACCAATATGGCAGTACATGTTTATAAAAGTAAAATTACATTATTTTTGTAACATTTATTCGATATATATATATATATATATATATATATATATATATATATATATATCGAGTAAATGTATGTATATATATATACTACTGTTTCCAAAAAGTAATTTCAATTTAAAATTACCGGGGCTTATGGAATTTTAATTTTTTCCTTTTTTTTTTTAGATTGCTGGCACTGTCCTTGATATCTGTGGGATTTTCGACGTCAAAATATTCATTAGTGTTTGAGTTACGCTTGTTACAGTTTTGAGTCGATTGAAGAGATTCAACGTGAATCGCCGCGCGCTTTGAAGACCATCCCTGCTGATGGCTTTTGAGCATACATTGAGGATTGGAAAAAAAGTTGGCATAAGTGCATTTTGTCCGGGAGGGGATTACTTTGAAGATGATGAAATAAATTTGAAAGAATAAATAAAGAGTTTTTGAAAAAAAAAAAAAAAAAAAAAAAAAAAAGGTAATTGGTCTTACTTTTTGGGCATAGTAGTAAGTGTGTGCATATGTAAAATGTGTGTAAAACAGTTCGTGAATCGAAATACAACTGTACTCTTGTACAAAACAACGTAAAATAGTTATCATGAAACATTCTTAAGCTTTTGGATGTTAAGATATTTCCATCTTTTCTCACTTTAAGACCTTTTAATTAGTATGTACATGTAAGTAAATAACATTGTATATATTTTTTTTTTTTTTTTTTAATGCGGTATATTTGTTCGTAAATTGAAATGTAACCTAAGTTTTGTTTTTACAATAAATTTGCAGAAAAAATTTAAAAAAAAAACTTAAAGATTTATTTCCAGAGAGTACAGTTGTATCTAGATTTACGAACTATCTTATAACCAAACAAAGCGGTTGTACTATGTTTCTAAAAGTAACATTACATTATTTGTTAGCATACATTCCATATATATATATATAAGTGTGTGCGTGTGTAGAGTTCACAAATAAAATTATAATTGTACTCCATTACATCCTAAACATCTTTAAATCGTTGGCATACTAGTAAAACATTCCTAAGCTCTTGGCAGATAAAGATATCTTTATCTTTTCTCACTGGATGACCTTTTGAATAATATTATACACGTCAGTAAATAAAACTGTTATAAATTTTTTAATGTAGTTAATTAGTTCTTAAATCGAAATGCAACCGAAGTTTTTGTTTTACTATAGTATATCTGTAAAAAAAAAAAAAAAAAAAATGTTGTACCGGTATCACTATGCTTCTATACCTTTTCACTGGATGGCCTTTTGAATAGTGTGTGTACATGCAAGTAAATTACATTGTTGTAATTTTTTAATGTCGTCAGTTTGCTTCTAAAACAAAATGCAACCTAAGTTTTTTACAAAAATCAGCAAAAAAAAAAAAAAAAAAAAAAGTACAGGTATCACTATGCTTTGATCCTTTTTTTTTCAGTGGATGACCTTTCGAAACCGAAAGCAAACCGGATGGAGGAAGGCGGTCGAGATAACGCAACCCAACAACGCGTAGCGTGCTGGCAGTGATCTATGGCGAACAGGCCGGTAGACGTCCCACCCCGTGATGAAGCTGTGCCCGCCGCATCGATGAGGGGCTTTCATCGATTCAGACCTCTCTGCATCGATATCGCACGGCGGCTGCGGTTGAAGCCTTGACACAGGAGGGCCCCCAGTTATTGTCAGGCCTTCTCAGAGCGTTTTGATTTATGAACTGGATGGCGTGATTTATACGGAATAGATCGCTTCCTGTCAAGATTCTCCGGAGGTGCCGCTACTAAATGGAATATCGGCTACTAAAGGCCCCTCTCGCACGCACACATGATATTTGGTCAAGAAGGGCTGGACCGAACGATCGCTCTTCCTACCCCCCTACTCCTCCCCAAAATATCTTGGTCCTTGTCCGAGGCAGACGATTTATTCAGTGGACGATAAAGAGGAATGTCGATTTCATACGTGAGATACTCCCTGTTGTGCCTAATTAATTTGTTTAGATAGATATGGTTCGATATGTTTTGGATAGATACGGCTCATCCATTTCTATGAATAGTTGAATTCTAATTAACAAAGTAAAAAGTTACTACAAAGAAAGTTAGTTTTGAGTACAGAAATAAAAAAAAAAACGTAATTTAAAGCGAAATAATTTGAGCTACTGAAGGTACGTTTCATGATTAAGCCGTGATTTAATTATGTACTGATTTTAAAAAAATATTTGGATTATGCATGCATGCACATATCTTGGTCCTTGTCCGAGACAGACGATTTATTCAGTGGACGATAAAGAGGAATGTCGATTTCAAACGTGAGATACTCCTTGTTGTGCGTAATTAATTTGTTTAGATATAGTAGATATGGTTCGATATGTTTTGGATGGATATGGCTCTGTCACTTCTATGAATAGTTTAATTCTAATTAACAAAGAAAAAAGAAAGTTAGTTAGTTTGGAGTACAGAAACAAAAAACGAAATATTTAATTTAAAATGAAATATTTTGAGATTCAGAAAATATGTTTTATGATCTAGCCGTGACTTAATTATCTACTGATTTTAGGGCTATTTGTTTCATGCATATACACAAGGAGTCACAATTTATGCAATAAATGTGGTTAGCTTTATGTAACAAATATAATTTTAACTGATTTTATGTAATTTTAATCTAATATTTGTTTTTACAATTAATTGATATATTAGACATTTTGCCAACTATAGCCCCTGCCATAAATTGTCTTGGTTGTCTACCTGTCTAATAAAAATATTTACGAAAATTATACATTCCTAAATTGCTAACTAATTATTAAATTTGTCTGAGTCTAGATTCAGTACAATTGCGAAAATATATAGTACAGAACAGTTCCCGATCTAATCGCAGTTATTGCTTTCAAATGCGAAGAGATTCGATAAATTTTGTGACAACGACTGTAACCGTCTTAAGCAACAGTCCGTCAGGTAACCTTACCTGATGGGAAAATTCCAGTTTATTTCTCATAAAAACCACTATTGTGCCTTTAAAAGTCTTCCACATAGGAGTCTCCTTACTTTGTCTTCTGTCGTTGGAAGGCCCGCGACATTCACATGTAAAACACTATGTTTGCTACTACAAAAAATATAAATAAATACATTATTTATGATTAAAACAGTAGAAGTGAAAAAAATAAATAATTTTTGTTAATAGCTAACTAAAAATTCATACTTTGTATATAATGATTTTTTTAAATATAAGATATATCTGAATTGTATGGAATACAAGACATGCTTGGCATTATAGATTAGCTGCAAAGCTGCATCATAAAAGCATAAAATTTTATAAAGAATATTAATGTATTTACACGACAATCCGATTTCAATAGTTCTAAGAATATTGAAAAGTTTTATCTCAAAAAAAAATTTTATCTATTTCAGATGCCCGACCACCATATTTGACAAAGAGATAAAAAATACATCACATCACCCAGACACATTGAATGTTGAGACTCATTATTTGCTATTTAATGCGTCAAAACATAAACAAAAATTTAAGTCTAGATAATAAATAAAAACAAAACTAATAAAAACAAAGCAAACCATATTAACTATGGTACAATAACGCTCTATCAACTATGGTACAATAGCTTTTTTGTATATATAATTTATAAATAAAATAAGAAATTTGAAAAGAATTGAATATTAAACAGTTATTTATTGAATTAACATACTTCCATTATCAAGCATGATTTATAAATAAATAATTAAATTTTGAGCTTTGAGCAAATTTTAATGTGTGAAAGGTAAAAAAAGAAAGCGATTTTTGTGAACAGAATTAAACGTATTGCTTTTAATTAGAAATTCGTCTAACCTTAGCTTTAACACTGGCAGGTATCCACTTTCTATGTTACCAATTAAGTTGTCAGATACCTGAATTGAGAGCAAAAACTTATACCTAATATAGAAGCACATTTAACAAACATGAAGAACAATTTTAAGCACCCAGATGTCTGCCAGCTGATCCTACAAGGGTCTATACGATGGCAATTATATTCATTGCAAATCTGAACCCTCAAAAATTTCATCAATAAGTCCAGCTTGGTGATGTAGGGTAGTATCGTATATTATAATAAATTCACTGTTAAAAACAACAAGATATGATCTGGCTCAATCAATGAATCTCATCCTCCGTGAATTACTTAGAAATATTTTTGTCCATCCACGAAAGATTCCTGCTAATCTATAAGCAATGTTAGATATATGTGTGCTCAACAATGTTAGATTTTATTATCTGGTACATTAAACTACATGGTAAGACCTTAATCACCCTTCACATTAAATCTAGAATCGCCTTTAATGAACACAAAGCCCATTGTTGTCTGGACCAAGCAACATAATTTGTTGCTCCGCCTACATGGGTCACTTCTCTGTCGTCTTCAAAAGAAACATACGAAACTGTACGTCTTGCATAGATCATTTGATTATGAGGCGTCTTCTCGTTCATGTTGTGGTAAAATGATATAAAATTTACTAAGACACAGCAATTTTCATCTTATAATCAGATGAAAAAGATATAAAAGCAAAATTCAGAAGGATAATAAGATATTGACCTAGAACCGTTAGTTATCTTTGAAAATTATTATCTTACTTTATTAATAATCTAAAACGAAAACAAATAAATCTTAAGTTTTATTTCATTTATTATTTAGTGATCTACCAATAATAAATAAACATGTTTTTAAAAACAAAAATATGAAGCGTAAAATCAAGACTAAAATGCTACTTCAACAAGTTCAATTTTTCTTATTCATTTATTTTTAAGATTGTCTCTTCTAATCGTCAAGTACTTATTTTCACGTAAAATGTAACAAGGTAAATAAAAAACAGGCACAGGTACTAAATATAAAATGGTACTCTGGTAACAGATAAGTAAGTCTTTAAAAAATTTCTGTGCTGTTTTTTTTTGTACGCATTATTCCTTTTGAAAAATAATATAATTTTTCAAAACTAATATAACTAAACTAATATTTAATTTGCACTGAGTAAATAATATGCTTTCCATAATATGGCAAGAAATGAATGTCGCAAATTTTTCTCTTCAATTAACCATGATAAATCCTCTATTTTTAATATTTGTATTACGATGAAGAACAGTGTTTCTGTTCTAATATAAAGTAGTCAGTATAATTAGAATAGTGTTATAAAATAAATCTTGTTTCATTTCATTTGTTATCCATTTCAATTTTTTTTTTTATTTAGCAATGAAAAATATACACATTTTCTAAAATAAAAGTATAAAGCATAGAACAAAAAACAAAATTTCTAATTCAAAAAGTTTCAATTTTTTTTTTCTATATTACGAATATTGAATTTCAAAATCGTGAAACATATTTTACACATAAAATATATTAATTAATGTATAAGTAAATCATTAAAAAGAATTATTTGATAAGTTCTTATTTTAAGTATAAAGTTCTTATACTTCGTTAAATGAATTCACTTATTCATTAAATAAGTGAATGGATACGTCCATCATGTGTTAACTTTCCTACGCTATCACGGTATACGCATGCCTCAAATTTCACACTTTTCCGGTGTTTCCTTTAATGTGTTAAAATTTGCGTGACCAACAATGTATGAACATATATTGTATATATATATATATATATATATATATGTATATATATATATGTATATATATATATATGTATATATATATATGTATATATATATATATATATATGTATATATATATATACATATATATTATATATATATATATATATATATATATATATATATATATATATATATATATATATATATATATATATATATATATATATATATATATATATATACATGTATATATATATGTATTTATATATATATATATATGTATATATATATATATATATATATGTATATATATATATATATATATATATATATATATATATATATATATGTATATATATGTATATATATATATGCTATATGTATATATATATATGCTATATGTACATTGAATACCCATAACTAAATGAAATGTAGAAAAGATATTTGAACAACAAAGATTTGGATTTTGTTAAAAACAACAAAATCAAATTGCATTAGCATATTTCTATTCCCATATGTTTGGGCAATAGTGGCATATATATATTTCAAGTTGAATGAGTGGTGTATGAAACAGAATTTATATACTAAAAGGAATTACAGCTTTTCTAAACGGAAACTCTCATGAAAACTATCACTTATGATTTATGATATAATTTTCTCTATCTGATAGAGTAGTTATTTCGTTTTTGTATATTTTAGATAAATTTTTAAATAAAATTTTTACATAAAGCTTCATTTTACCTTATGTATATTTAAAGTGATTTTTTTATATACAGATAAAACATATTAAAATTCCATTGTACTTTATTAACTTGCAATAAAAAAATATATCATCATTTTTTGTTATTATAACAAAAAATGACGATATATTTTTATATTATATATATGTCTCATTTTCCATTTTTTATTATTCTGACAGTAAAACTCTAGAAATGCAACCGAATTTTTTAACCTATTGACTTAACAAGTAAGTTCAAATTCTTTGAATCCAATATAAGGTTGTGTAGTGTTTTGCAACTTTTTTTTTACGCTTCGGATCTAAACAGAATCATATATTATACTCAGGAAAAAAACGAATACTTCATGTGTATGATGTGATCGTTTCAAGTCATTGCGACTTGGCTATAAATCAAATGTGATGGGTTAGGGGATTTGTATACTGATAATGTTTTCGCACATCTTGTTTTCTTACGGAACTGCAGCAATTTTTCCGACTCTTAAGGAAGTATTTCAAGACTTTTTTTGTACGTGTTTATGTTTGTGTGTGTGTTTTTATACACGAGATTTAACTTTGTAAACAATATTAAGAAAAAATTTTCATTCTCGACATATGAAGTGAAATTTAAGAAATAAAATAAAAGTGTATTATTGTGCATATGTGATAAATTATATTCTTTAAATTTAAACCTTTCAATTGTGTAATTATATATTAATTTTACTTACAGCAATATTAGTTTTAAAACAGTTCACTAAAAATTCAATATTGTTTAGTTAGGATATGATTTCAGATACAAAGCCGTTAGAAAAAAATGCATATCATAATTTTTTGCTTAACAATTCTTCTGATGGTTCTTTCATTCGACAGTTTGGACCATTACTGTCCCGGACTGCTATCTTCGATACTTTTCTGGAAACCTAGAGTTCAGAATGTTCCCTCATGGTCAACTGAATTCAGATACATGAGAAAACGTAAAAGCAGCAAGAAGTAGATAGTAGAAATCACGAATTTAATTCCTGAAGGAATTGTGTAAGCAAAAATACATTGAATTGAGGCTACTTGACACAAAATCGCGTTCCTGAAAAGATTTTCTCAACAATATTGACATCAACAATGTCTTAAAAATTATATAGATACGGGATTAAAACAAATTTCATGAAGAAAATTGAAAATACAGTATTGTATCCGTCTTCGAACTGGAGAGGGTGCAAAATATTTAAAAAAAAAAAATAAAGAATTGATGTAGTATTTGAAAACTCCTTTCCACTTTATTACAAGAAAAGACTTAATTTTCATAAGTGAGGGCACTTAACGCAGACTAAATTTTTTTTCTACTCCTAATCCTCTCTGTACACAAGCTGAAGTCAACAATGTTGTTCACAAAATGAAGCTTCGAACTACTCCTGGACCAGACGGTATCTCGAATGAGATCATAACAAATTTTCATCGTATGTTTCCTTCATTTCTTCTCAAGATTTTTAATACGTGTTTAAATCTTGGAGTTTTTCCAGATGTGCAGAAAAAAGTGCGCCTGTTATTCTAATCCCCAAATAATTCTTCTCTTAATGTTTTCAATCTTGGCAATATTCAATACATTAGCATTCTTCCTTCCTCCGGAAAACGTTTCGAAAACTATTTATTAATAGAATTTCCTGATCTTTACAAGACGCAAATCTGCTTTTCAGCGATAAATATGGATTCACTGTGCGAAAAATTACCAAGGGCGCCCTTTTGCGCTTGAAGAATATTGTAAAAAAAAAAGAAACAAGAAGCTCCGCCTTAATTTTTCTAGATATTAAAGGAGTTTTTGACTAAGCATGGTGCTGCATTCAGCATTGTAGAAATTTTGAAAGAAATGAAACTTGCTAGCAACATTTTCTCTCTTGAAGACGACTTCTCGAAAAACAAAGCAGCTATAATCATTGTGGATTCTAATTTCAAAAAATGTCATCTTCAGAGTAGATTTCATCAGAGATCTGTTTCGGGCCCCATCTTCTTAATTGTAATTATCATTGATCTGCTAAAGAAACTTCCGAACTTTAGTTATTTCGAAATTATTACTTTTGCTGATAATTTACTTCTGAGTTTTCAAAGCGGATTACAATGTGATATATTTACTAAGGCTCAATAAACACTTAATTTTCTTCAGATTGTTGAAAAAAAAATTCAAACTAAAATTCAATCCCTTTTGAAATAAAAATTAATAGTTATTAAAAAGAATTTTTTTCTCTTAGCAAACTATCAGTTATTTCTCAACGGTTTCCACCCTTACATCGTGAATGAAGTGTAGTACCTAGGTGTCCTCCTAGATAGCAAACTACCTTGGAAAACTATTTCCTATATTTCTAACAAATGTGACAAATAACAGTTTGCATTAAGCTGAACTCCATTTAACTCACCGGAATTAAATCGAATGTTACTTCTATTACTTTTAAACAAGGTATGATATCTTTCCTTTCTTATGCTTGCAGTGTTTGGGGCTCTGCATAATATAAACAAATCAATTTTAAACTGCTCCGAAGAGTACAAATACGTATTATTTCTAATTATTTATGGATAACAAACAATTAATTATGATTCGGCATTTACCCTTGCCTGTTTTCCACCAGAGACACCAGTATTTTGAGTAATATTGAGTTACGTAAAAAAATCTCACCCAAATCAGTAAATAATTAAGATTTTTCATTGTAAAATTTAGCTCTACGCATCCATCCAAGATAAATTAAATTAACATTATTACAGATAACAGTTTTTTAGAAGTCTTTCCAATAAATTGAGATACTGATTAAAATAACAAAGTTGGTCTTCCTTACGCCATCTACAAAAATAGTCATGAAATAGAATACCATAAATCCAGAATTCGTAAACAAAATAATTTACGTTAAACTTGCATTAGACTGGATGAATGAGCAAAATAGTTCACATTACTCAAGTGCAATTTGCACCATTCACTGCCTTCTTTAGAATCACTGAAAATATATTGCATGCTACAACAATATTATTGTTAAATTTCAAAAATTCTTATTATAATTACTGAACTAAATATAACCGTATTTTTGAATTTGTTCGGGGTCATACAAGAATACTCGGCAATGAAAGATCTGATTGGATCATAAAAAACTAGAACAGGACATTGAAATTAATGTTATTATACCTAAATCTTGTTTTAAAAAGCAGATATAGATAAAATAATCTCTGGAATTCATTACACAAAAAATCATTTATTGTTACTATCACGAAAAAAACTTTCCCCTCTATTCCCCCAAATGTCCTTTGTCCTCTAATTTAAGAATCCCTCATTTTAAGACTAAACATGGTAATTTTAATTTACTTTTAAACGGACTTAAAGTATGTTCAACTGACTTTTGCAATTGCAATGTTAAGTGGAGTACAGGACATAAATAACATAGTTTTTTTTTTTTACCTGCTCTAAAAATTTTCAGGAAAGGACTAACACTGCAGAAAGTCCACTGCCCGCAAAACTTTTATCAATTTGTTAAAAAAAAGCCTGCTTTTATATCCTTTTATAATTCTGCTAATTCTTATTTTGATGTTTTTTTAAATCCCCTCTTTCTCTCTTTTGTTTTCTTTCTATTTTATAATGCCATTAAATAAGTCAGTCTTTTTAAATTTATCATTTATTAGATGTTTTATTACTTTCTCATTTATTTGATTGGTTTGGTTTAATACTTATTTCTGTAAGTTTCACCTGATACTTTTGTAATCCGCGAGGATTTCTTGTAAATTATAGAAAAAACACAAGGTAATATTTAATTCGATTCCTATATTATCTCCATACTGAATTATAAATCAAGAACCTTGCGCAAGAAGTCCGTAAGAGGATGACAAAAATAATTAGGATAGCGAATAAAATAGACCAACATAATGTATTCATCCATAAAGCCAGATTTTTTGTATTGATATTTTTCTATTTACATTATTTCTGTTATTTATTAATTTTGTAAACTTTTAATTATGTAATTAAAAAGAAACTTTTATCTAAGACATTGATATAATAATATATAATACAATCAAATGATATAATAATATATAAAACAATCAATTCATACAATAATATAAAATATGCAATTAAAAAGAAACTTCAAATAGATAATCTAAAAGTTTCATAAAATTTTTGACGACTTGCCATTTCATTAGAAGACAGATAAGTAATATAGAAATCGTTAGTTGATTTCACGACACCCGAATAAGGACTTTTAAAGAAATTGCAGAGTTCCATCTGTAAATTGATGAATTGCCATGATATTGGTTTATATGTATATATATATATATGATTATGTATGCAATTAATTTCTTGGTTTGTATTTCAAAGAGAAAAGAACTATTTTTAATCTTGACATTTCTTTTCTTTTGAAAGCGCTCTAGGAATGCAATTCATCTTCTCATTCTTTCTTAATAATTGGTGCAAAATTCTTTTTAAAAATACAAGTACTTTCAACTAACAGTTATTTTCGATAATTAGTTGCTCTTTATAATTTAATTTATATGATTTATTAGATGTATTTTTTTGTTTTGAAAATTAATGTACAAGACAAATTTTATTTGACTTAGTGAATTTAGCAACACAATTAACGAACTTATGAAGTATTTCTTGATGTTTGTTAATCTTTCTTGAAGCTTCAAAATACTGTTGCTGTTAAATTGGTTCTCAGTCGAAAGGCGAGCATTCGTATGTTACAACATGTTGCAGCTTTGCATAGAGAAACAAGTTCTAATATATCATCTTAGAGCAAGCAATCTGCGGTCATTTGATAACTCGTTAATCACATTTTATTTTCTTCTAACTGATAACAATGTTATCATCATCACTGTAGTTCTACAACATAACATTGAGTTATAAGGTTGAGTTATATTTTCTTTATAAAAACCATTTTGATTAGTATATTAAAACTTCATTAATAAAGACAGATATACATTATTCGTAAAATAATTTACAATAAATCCACTGTCTATATTTTTATCTGTTAAAAAATTTAATAACTAATTTAAAAAATTTATAAAAATAACAGCTTAATTAGTTAAAATCATTCTCGCTAAAATTTTCTAAGAACAGTTATTGTTTTTATTTTATATTATAAAGTTATTTTCAAAAAATTCATATTTGTGGGAGTTATTTATTTGTTTAAGCTGTTAGAAAGAAAAATCAATTTCTATTCATGCCCACCATACATATTAATAGAAATTGAATTTTGTTTGTTATAAAAGTTACGATATTTTCTTTATACAAAACCATTTTGATTAGTATATTTAAACTTCATTAATAAAGTCAGATACACATTATTCGTAAAATAATTTAAGATAAACCCACTATCTAAATTTTTATTTGTTAAAAAATTTAATAACTAATTTAAAAAAGTTATAAAGTTAACAGTCTAATTAAATAAGATTTCTCACTAAATTTTGCTAAGAATAGTTGTCTTTATTTTATATTACAAAGGTATTTTCAAAAGATTTCATACTTGTGGGGGTTCTTTATTTGTTTAAGTTGTTAGCGAAGAAAAATCAATTTCTATTTATGTGTACCATACATTTAATGCCCAATAATTTTTATCATATTCTAAAAACCAAAACATTTTCTATAATTATTACCTTATTAATGGAAATTATTGACACATTGTGCCCCAACAATTGTCTCGATAAAATTTAAAAATGCAATTTTCCGAAGAAAATAGTTTTAATAATAATCTTTGAAGTTTTAAGTCATTTTTATAAAGCATTTAAAACAATTCATTCATTTTATTATTCTAAAAACAATGAACTTCTTAAAATTTTCTACTAAGTTAAAATGTAAAAGTTCAGATAAAACATCCTACTTCTAATTAAGATACGTGTTATTTTATGAATGTCATTATTAGGAGAAATAAAAACTCAAATTTAAATTTCTTATCAATCCATTCAATAAATCTATTGTCGAAAATTAAAATTTTAATTTTTCAAATGACAAACAAATTAATGATAAACAACTGGTGGTAGTTTAAATTTAATCATAAGATGTCAATATTTTTATAGACAGAAGAAATTTTTTATTATTATGTTAGACTAACTAGTTTTAAAAAAATGATATTAATCTGTGAATATATTAGTTTTAATATTGGTAGTTAGTTTATTATTAGTTATTACAGTTATAATATTTATTAATTAGAGTTACAGTAATTTTGATATAATAGTTTGATGGTACTTATCGTAATATTAATGTTAGTAGTTTTGTTTTTCTGTGATCATAAATTATTATTTATTCTGATATTTATTAAAATTTTTATGAGTCTAAACATTTTATATTATACATTAAATCAATGAAGAAAATATGCTTTCCTATGCATGTACATGCTTTTAAAAAAAAAAGTATTATTACATATTTTCAGGTTTTATTATTTTTGTATGTTAACTATGTTTAAGAATTAAATTAGCATACTTAACAACAAAATAAGAGATAAACTTTTCCCAAACTTTTTAAATGTTAGCATATTTTAAAAATCTATAGTATAAAATGTAGACTCTTAGTAAATGTTTAACTTCGTCGTAGTAAACTTTAGTTCTTTCTTAGACTTTGAGTCTAGACTATTTTAAAAACTATTGGTAGATAACTTTCAAGAAATCAATACAAAGTCTTTTAAAAGAAAGCTATTGATTTTCTTTCAAAATAATTGGGATCTTAAAATACCGTGTAAGAAAAATATTTTAAAAAATAATATTGCTTGAACTCATATTTTATATATGTCATATGTATGATTTCGAGTTTCCTCGTAAAATATTAACAGAATAAATAAAATAAATAGTATGGACTGAGTTAATAAAATAAGTTAAAGTGTTTTAATATCATTTTTAAAAATATGTTTTAGATATTTATTATCCAAATAAAATAATTATACAATTTTTGTATACGACACTAATTCTTTGTTATTTTATGTAAAACACAATAATTAGTAATTTTTTATCGTTGTTAGAATTTTCTTGTTTAAATGAGTAAGGACAAATTGAGTTTTATTTTTTAAAAATTATCATGATATAATTGCCTATTCACATGTTGTATATTGGACAATAAAAAATAAAGTTTTCATCCCATGTTGTAATTATGAATTTTAGAATTGATTCAAATTTTATATTTTTAAAATATTATTTTTGACTTTCATATGATTAATTCTAAATAAGTGGAAACTACAAAACTTATAATAGCTAATGAATTTAAAAACATACTAAAATAAAAAGGTTACAGGTAGCACACACAGACACACACACATACACATGTATATATATCAATATATAAACACAAAAAATTATACGGGATAAAAATAGAAACAGGACCATTTTGCAAAAAAAAAAAAAGAAACGACCTTATTCGCTACATGCATATTGCATAGCAAAACCATAATAACACTCACAATACAAAACTCTTAAATGCCTCACATTCTAAACGCCCGCCCCCCCCGTAAGAAATAAAACAGTTGGAAAGAATTCAACATTTGATGTGCAAAAAAAAAAAAAAAAAAAAAAAAAAAAAAAATGCAGCAAAGTAGTTGGAAATCATTAGAAAAACACAAAATTAAAAAAGAGGAATGGCTGGCATTTGAACAAGAACATAAATGTAAACACAAAATATATAATAGGGTGTAAAAACGAGATAATATATGATATCCATAACCCTCCCTACTAAAAAAAATTAATTAAACTAAAATGGAATATTTACAAAAGGCCAATACATATATGTAACAGGGTGTAGTGAATTAAGTGTAATTCACGAACATGTAAATGACTTATTGTTATTAATTGGTCAAATTTTAAAAATTTTCTCATAGTCTTTATCCAATTGATCAATCAATAAATATAAAAGATTAATATGAGAAACCTTGAAGATATTTTTATGCCCTTAATAATATAAAAAACTTCCTATAAATTATTTCATTTAAAAATCACTAGACTTAAATCCTCGAATTCCGATATCCATAGCAAAATACATTGTAAGATATCAGTAATTACAGTTATTAGAATTCATTCTATTTACAATATGATTTTAAAGCTTATTCATCAGTTTTTTTAATTTCCCAGCTTATTGTATTTGAGTAACATTGTTAACAGCTCTTTTTCCCATGGATGCAGTTCCGTTAATATTCCCTTGCACTCACTAACTACACTATTTAGTTACTAACTACACACACACATAGTTTAATTACAGTTTTCAGCTTCTAAGTTTTTGGTATAGGTGTCCCATCCCTAGGCAATAAATTCACAAAATTTGGAAAACCACCAATTAATACTTGTTCTCTGTCACCTAGTTATTTTTAATAGTTTGTGGTCTTACAATTTAATGTTATGAAATTTCTCAACTGTAAAAGAAAGATATCATTTAACGAATTGGATATCATGAAACAGTTCATGTGGCCATACGTTACATCTCATATTTTTCTATAAAAAAAAAAAAAAAGCAGAGTAGCCTAATTATCAATTATTAGTTTTATCAGCTGATTCGTCTAATATGAAGCTACGTATATGGTTCCTTTATAGACTTCGATTACCTGTATAATTTGACTTTTTAGTTTACCAGTTTTAGAAAATGCATGTAAAGTATTGAAAAACAATTTTTTTTTGCTTAATTCCATAACAAAATGTCCAATGTTTAACACAATTGGAATTTTTTTTTTTAATTCTAAGTATCGACGTGTAGAGTTAATTCCTGCTGCGTAAATGGCAGTATTGCAAACAACGTCCAAAAAAAAGTGAAAAATAAAGCATAAATAATAAGCTATGTATGGAATAAAAAAACCAATGTATGCTATTGTTTGTAATGAATTCTATAAAATGTGAAAATACATTTCAGGCAGCCTATATTTGATCTAAAATAAATAAATAGTGAATATTTAATATTTATATTTAATTTATAATTTATGCAGAAACACTTCAACCAAAAGTGAAAAATAAAACTTCTAATTAGTTGTATTACATAATTAAAAATAATTTGCCTATTCGAAAACAAAAATTATATTCGTGTATATTTGTTAAAAATATTTTGTGTGTAATGACATGTTTTTTAATTAGATTAGTAAAATTTAGTTAAGATTAGTTAAACTTTATAACTGACATACAAACTTTATAACTGACATATAAACTTTATAACTAACATACTTAAAGATTTTGGAAATGGAAACTATATTTACATTGAAGGATATAATGATTTATCGTTATTTGAAATTAAAAGGAATGAGCGTTTCCATACTGCCCATGCAAGCAGAAATTCTAAATATTTTATCCTGTCATTAAAGCATTACTATATGAATGTGACATTTTATAAGAAAATATTCAAATGTTTCAGACACATAATTATTCACTTTTTTTTTTAATAAAGCACTGACTATCAACGACTAGGTCAAGAAAAGTTACAATAATGTTTTTTAAAAACCTTTCGAAATAAATTGAATTGCCTTTCAGTGAACAAAAGCTCTTTGGGAAGGAAAAAAAATATCTCCTCAATAAATCTTTTTTTTTAATCCTTAATGTAATAACAGAACCCTTTCACAGTAAGAAGAATAACGTTAAGCAATTCATCATATTTGAAATTGACTTATGACAGCACGATGAAAACCTCACATCCAAAGCAAGCTTATTATTGTTATCTTTTATTAAATGCTGGGAGTTGAGGCCCAGCAATCCATCTTGGGGTTCATTCACATTTCTTGGTCGTCATTCGCGCCTGTTCAGAGGAGAAAGAAAAGGGGAGCAGTCTTCATTATTCCTGCTTAGAATGTCCCAAATGAAAAGTTTAAAGCAACAATTTCACTTGTCTTCTTCAGATTTTTCTCTCTTGTACTATAAAAAAATTGCTTGGGCTTAAGATTTCTTTAGAAGTTACGAATAATAACTGAAAATTGAAGCATTAACAGTTTTAACGTTAAAGTAAAATATTTATTACTGTGCCCAAAAAGTAAGACCAATTTTTTTTTTTTTCAAAAACTCTTTATTTATTCTTAGAATTTCGGGACTTCTTCCAAATTCTTCCAATCCCTCGGGACACAATGCACTTATGCCAACTTTTGTTCCAATCCAAACTGCATGCTAAATGGTCATTGGCAGGAACGGCCTTCAAAGTGTGTGGCGATTCACGTTGGATATCTTCAGCCGACACAAAACGATATCCCGGAGTGGTCTTCTGAGTTTACGGAATTGCCAGAAGTTGCAAGGTGTGAATGCGGGGGGTTGTGGAACTATGTGGGTTTCATTTTTGGTGAAAAAGTCATGAAGAATCAATGCAATGTGAGCTAGCGCATTCAGTGGTTTCAGTTCCAATCGAGATTTGACGCGTTTGATTCCCAAAATGGAATTGACAGATCCTTTTGAAATTCAACATCATCAGCAAGGTCTTTAATTGTAGATCGACGGTTTCAACCACCAAATCTTTAATTTTTGGACGTGAGCTTCGTCGGTTGAGATTGATGGTCGACCAAAGCTCTCTTTATCTGCAACGCATTCTCTGCCTTCTTTGAACTGTTTATACCATTTCTAAACATTTCTTTGCGATATAGGAATGCTCACCGAATGCCTTCTGCAACATTATTTTTACGTTTCTGCAAACAAAGTTTAATGAAAGTTCTTTGCTCAATTAATTCAGACATTTCAAAAATCGCCGGAATTAGTTTTAGCGTCTCACAAAGCCAAGCGTAATTCAAACACTAATGAATATTTTGACGTCAAATTTCACACAGATGTCAAGGACAGTGCCAGCAACCTAAAAGACAAAGAAATTGAAATTTCATAAGCCTCGGGAATTTTAAATTGAAAATTGGTCTTCCGTTTTGGACACAGTAGTATTCCTTATAACTGTAGAATGCAGAATAAACAGTTTTTGTATTATAGAGATATTATTGCAGAAGTAAGCATTTTCGTAAGTCGTAAAGTAAGTTAAAATTGTCATATGACAGCACGATGAAAACCTCACATCCAAAGCAAGTTTATTATTGTTATCTTTATTAAATGCTGGGAGTTGAGGCCCATCAATCCATCTTGGGGTTCATTCACATTTCTGGGTCGTCATTCGCGCCTGTTAAAATGAGAAAGAAAAGGGGAGCATTCTTCATTATTCCTGCTTAAAATGTCCCAAATGAAAAAGTTTAAAGCAACAATTTCACTTGTCTTCTTCAGATTTTGCTCTCTTATGGGATAAAAAATTGCTTGATCTTAAGATTTCTTTAGAAGTTATGAATAATATAACAAAAAATTGAAAGCATTCATAATTTTAACGATAAAGTGAAATATTTATTCCGTATAACTGTATAACACAAAATAAACAGTTTCGTAATATAGAGATATTATTGCAAAAATAAATATTTTTATTTGAATTCTTAAGTTAAACATTATAATACAATAGAATATATACTATAGAAGCATACGTTGTTGTGTAGCAATATAAATACAATAGATAACATATATAGATCAATAGATACTATTTATTATACAATTATACAACATTTTCTAAAATTGAAAAAAAAAATGTTTATTAAACATTTTTATTCTCAATCTTAGAAAATATAATAGCAAATATTTTTATTTCATCTCTTAGAAAATTTTTTTTTTTCTTTCTAATGCAGCTGGCAGACACTTAGACAGCTTGATCTTGGATGCCTTAAGGCAAGCGCTGCACAGACGTTACTCACATTGCATTTCCCAGGGGATGGGCCACGGACGCGGAGTAACAATGCCCCCGCAACGCTCTACGATCCATTAGACCGGGACCTACGGTTTAAAATGGATTCCGAACCACTACAAACATCCATGGCACCACCGGGACACGAACCCGAAACCTGTGGTACTGCGCTCCAGAGCGCTAGCCACTCAGCCATTCAGGCCCCTTCTCAGAAAAATATAATAATAAACATTTTGTTTAACTCTTAGAAAAATGAACTTTTTTTGAAATTCTCGAGATAACATATTTAAAGGCACAATGTCACACATGATGACAATAATAAATCAATGAAAAATTATCATTTTTAATTTGATTTGTAATTTTTAGTATCCAATTTTAATTAATGTAATACAATGACAGCTTTATCAACCTGTGCCTTATCTAACCTTTTTAATTCTGCAAACATATTATGTTTAGTTATCTCGTACAAAAAAAGTTTTACGAAACATTTTTGGGTGATTTGCAATACTATAAAGATAAATATAATAATTGATTTTCATCCTACATTTAAATAAAAAAGTAAATCTTCTCATAACAATTCAAAAGAGTATTTTTAATTAATATTTAATGAAATGAATGTTACATTTCTTATAGTGATTATAAATTAAGACTAAATATTCAGCAACACCATTAATTTAAAAAAAAATTAAATGCTTTATAAACAAATTAATGATAGTTAAAAAAAAAAAAATTAAAATACACTAATTAAAACACTTAATATTTCAAAGGTAACAGAAAACACTAATTTATATGCAAATGTTTATGTGATTGTAAATCATGAAAATGTGATTGTAAATTATCTATTCATTGAATTTAATAGTTAAAAAAAAATTTTATTCCACAATGTTTCAAAATTAGATATGAAAGAATAACAATTGACTTATTTAATTTCCAAAAATATATGATGTTTACACAATTTTTGAACTATTTCTGTATCTTGGAAATTGGTAAATTTTAGATCTCGATTTATTAAATACTTAAATAAAATTTGAATCATTCTTTCACCGTATATAAAAAAAGTATATAATTATTTATAACTACACGTTTTTTGACACCAAAAAAGTAAGTGTACAGAAAAAAAAAAATTTAAAGTTTTATTAAATAATTTTTTTCTATTTACCGAGAAGATGTAATTTGATTTTAAAAGAAAACAATTGGAAACAAGGGACAATAAAAATAAATATACAAAAAAAAAAAAAAAAACTTTAAAAAGAAAGGGGAAAAAAAACAGATTTTTATATTTTATTTCATCTTGTATTATAAAAAGAACTATATAAAGTAAAATAATCGATTTTTCACATTTTAAAAACATAGCACACAGATGGTGTTATTAAAAACGCATAATAAGAAGAAAATGAAAAAAAAGCATTGTGAGACCGTAATTAGTTACAGTTAAGAAACCTAATTAAAGGAGGAAAGACATTAATCAATGTTTACAATCATTTTGCAACTTCCTTTTATATTTGCACTAATTAATAATATTTTTAATGGTGATTCTAGTATATGCCTCCTTCATTTAAAGCATTCTTTTATACTAGTGAACCAACTGATTAATTAAAATGAGGTATTATATATTATTATTTAAATAACAAATTTATGATGGTTATCTATACACGTACCGAAGAACAGTTTCTTTTTTAATACGATTACATACTATAATACACTCATGTCCATAAATTAAGGATAATTCAGAAGCACACAGAAATTAAACTCTAAAATAAAAATTTCACTAGTAGAATTATCACACACATATTGAAAAAGAATATGCAAATTACAGGAAACCACCAGATGGCGCGGATAGTACGTCACAATGATGAGAGTGTAAGAGAGGGGTGTATAAGGAATGGTGGCAAAGAAGTAAAATTGTTCACAAGCGCTTTAAAAGCCTTTCAGTGCAGTAACCGCATAGTTATGGCACAAATTAACAAAGGAAGCATTTGGATGATTTTGTTTGATGTTGTAGAATTATCGGACGACTGGAATGGGGACGTACCCAACTGGAAGTATCCGGGGAACTTGGAATCGCCCAGAGTGTCATCTCCAGGCTTTGGCAATGATTCCAAGATGATGGTAATGTGAGTAGATGTTACAGCACAGGTCGCCCCCGAGTTACAACGCCGAATGAGGACCGGTATTTAGCAGTTACTGTCAAAAGAAACAGACGGAGCACAGCATTAGACCTGTCTCGTCGTCTCTCTTCAGCTACCGAAACGACAGTTTCAAGGCAGACCGTGTATAGACGCTTAGGGCACATTGGTCTATATGCTCGTAGGCCTGTCAGATGTGCTCCACTTACCGCAACTCACTGTCGCCTGCGATTAACCTGGAGTAGAGAGCATGCATTGTGGACACCGCAACAGTGGTCTTGTGTGATGTTTTCCGACGAATCCAGGTTTAGTTTGCAGTCTGATTCTCGCCGGACTTTCATATGGAGAGCGTCAGGTACCCGTTAACACCAAGAGAACGCCATTGAACGACACCGTTACGGTGGTGCAGGATGGCTCGTTTGGGGGGAGGAATTATTCTTGGTTCCAGAACTGACCTGCATGTTCAGAGTGTAACGATGACAGGCCACATCTATCGGGATGTCATTCTGGAACAACATGTACGTTTGTTTCTGGGCGAAATGGGTGCTGAATTTATGTTTATGGATGACAACGCCCGTCTTCACCGTGCAAACATTGTAGACGAATGCCTTCAATTGGAGGATATCCCCCCGTATGGATTGGCCAGCATACTCACCGGACTTGAATCCAATAGAGCATGCGTGGGATATGCTTGGCCTACGAATTGTAGCCCGTCAACCCCCTCCCACCTGTCAACCGGAACTTCGGAGGGCATTGCTTGATGAGTGGCGTAATATTCCCCAAGATCAGATTGATAATTTGATACTCAGCATGCCTAGGCGTTGTAAGGCCTGTATTGCATCGTCCGGGAGACATACTCCACATTAACCATCATAGTAACCATGTTATACTGTTTTTTGTAAATGGGTTCTTTTTGAAATTTGCTCCAGGGAGTAAAAATCGCAATTTTATTAATTATGTATATGTTTATATAGCATCTTTTTGCTCTTTACCTTTTGTTTAATAAATAGACTTTACAAATAAGTCAAATTCGTTTTGCTTCTGTCTCTTTCTTTGCCTGAACTTCATTATCCTTAATGTATGGACATGAGTGTACATTATGTGCACACGTACATTTAGTAATGCTTAATTTATAATGATTTATATAATATTTTGCAATTTATGCAACGCATTCAATTTTATTCCTCTTTTATTTTTCAATATATTTTATTTAATATTTTTAATTAATTTATTAATTTAGAGCATGTTTTATTGATAACTTAATTGATGAAATATCTGCTAAGACTATATTAGCATTGATATTTTTCTGATAATTTATTTAAAAACCGTAATAAGACTATTGAAAACTGTTTTAAGTGCTGGAATGTTTTCATATATGTATAAATATTTTTATAGGAATTAATTTCAGTAATTTTGTAGTAGCAGTTTTTCCTTTTTCCTAAAACACACTTATTAAAAATTATTTTATTCGATGTACTTACACTTACAGCTTTATATGATAATGAACTATTTGTACTTCTAGATTTTTAAACCAATTTTCATTTCATGATTTTTTTTTTAATTGAGGTATTTAATAGTAATTTAAATTCAATTATACATTTTCTATTCTTCTAGTTAAATTTATTTTTATCTTGTTTTCTTTATGACTGAAATATTTAGTTACCTTATTTAGAAGGGTTTTTATATAATCAAATGAAACTTTTCTAATATTTTTAATTATTGAAATTTAATTAATATATGTTTGTCTATATTTAACATTTAACTCATTATTATTCAACAAAATAATAATGAGAACCACATAATATTTTATGCATCACAATAGATAATAATTCAAAACAACAGTCATAAAATTATATTTAATAATGGTTAACAGAAAATATCAATTTGGCAAATTTTAAAAATTGTAAAATATCCTTCTTATTTTTTTTTTAAATAATTAACTCAAATTTTAAATTATAACAAGATAAGAAAAAAAAATTTGTCAGACTCTAACTGTTTTTTTTAATAAAAATCTTGAAACAACAAATCTTAATTCATTAAACATAACCCGATTATTTTCTATACATATAGATATGTTTACATAAAAATAATTCAATTTTTAACCTCAAACGTTCACAAGTTAGATCATACACACAAAAAAAATTCCCCTTTATATATATTAATATATTATATTTAAAAGAATGTAAAGATATCACAATTTTTTGAATTAATATACTGTTTCATTAAGCGCCTTATTTTGATGAAATGCTAAAGTAATTGTAAATAGAAATTTTAGTGATATATATTTTAGAAAGAAAATAACTCTTTTCCTTTTGCCTTTGCATTCTAGTCTTTTGTTGTTTTCATTTCAATTAAAATATTCAGTAATTTATGCTATTACCAAAAGTTTGACGAATAATGTTCTATTTACGCAATAATTTAACGCCTCTGTTTAATTTGTGGTTTCAATGACAATTTGTGGTACATCGAATACATATTTCTTTGCTTTTCTCTTTTAGACATATATTTTGAGATGATGCCACGTAAAACTTTTCATTGCATAATATATGTTTTTCTTTCTAGATAGTTGAATTGTTCTCTTATTATTTAAAAGAAAAAAATGCTTCCTTATTTTACATTTTTAATTTTTTAGGAATTTGATGACTGATCCGGAAAAATTAATGCATTATGCTTAAAATCATCACGTTCAGAATATTTATGCTTAAAAATGTGTGATTATCTCGTCTAGATTATTTCAAAAATTCATGGAAACTAGATTTGAATTAAGCATTCTTAATTATTAAAATTCTCTAAATTCCTTCTATTAAAAAGAAGAATTTAATTTTTTTTGAATTAAAGATGGAATAGAATTTAAATTCTAAATTCTATTCCTTCCCTAAATTGTTCTATTTAGGGAGCTATATAATGATATTAATTTAATGTATTTTTTAGTTTATTATGAATTCGTTTCCAAGTAATAAATTTTAACTTTTATAGAAGATGTGTGATAATAATTGAGGAAAAGTTACATTGATAAATTTTTTGCAATAAACACATTATTAACAGAATTTAAAAAAAGTAATTTAACATATGTTTTATTTTTTGACTTGCTTTAGATACATAATGTTTTTACTTAGATAATATAAATAATGCGAACTTAGTATAATTTAAAATTGTGATAAATTTTTAAACAATATTATTGCAATAATTTTTAATCCAATAGAATTTTTTCTGAACAATAATGATTTTGTACTTCTGTCGAAGTATTTTTAAGTAGATCAATTTATATTCGGGATTATTTTATTTCAATTTTAATGTTATAATTTATATGTTTGAGTCAATTGAATAGTTTTGCTTGTTATATAAAAAATGTTAAGTTTTACCATTAGTTGACTTATGAAGAGAAGAATTTACATTTACAAATTCATTGATTTATTTAAAATTGAACTAATGCGAATTTCAAATAAAATATATTTTTATTCTGTATTATTAATATAGAAAACACAAATAAGAATGAATAGGTCTAAAAGTAATGCTAATATTCGCCCAATTTTTGACATTTCAATCTTATAGTTTCACTGTAAAAGATACTTTATTATTATGTAAATAAATCATAAAATAATTCTTAAACAATATACAGTTGAGAATTGATAAATAATAATATATTTTATTTAAATTTAAACTTGTCTTTTTATATTTGAATGTGGGATAAATGGTTTATTTTTTATGATAAAGAATAAGATAGAGTGCATTTTAAAGATCTCTTATGAAAATATCATGTTACAGATAGATCCTTACGAATTGAGCCATTGCCTAGAAAGGACAGTCTTCACACATCGAATTAAATGATGTTCTGTTAGGACGAATTTTGGAAATACAACAGGTAATACATTCCAGCTTAGTGCTTTTAATGTGTTCTACACTTGAATGGCAAAAGGAAGTTTGACATTATACGTTGGAGAACAACTTTATGGCCCCCATTACAACTTTGTCAGATTCTGGACCTTTATCTCAAAATGCTCGGCTCAAATTCAGTATTTATTGTTCATAATGTTTCGCATTGATGTTCTGAAATGGTTTCAAGAGAATATCAAACACAAAAACTTTCAACTAACCGAGCTAAATATAGCATTAACATATCCTTGTAATACCATAATTATTTTATTTTGGTGCTCATTAATCTAGTTGTTATATGTAAATTTCCGTTGCTTAGGATTTCATAATGAACGAATTTTTCATACATAAATGATCTTTTATGATTTTTAAGAAGCAACTCACATACGGTTAAATAATTTACAGTATTTCTTTCTTTCATTTTATTAAAGAATCAGTGCCCTTACTCTTAAATCATTTACATTGCTTGTAGATGTTGGGATATGCTTTATTAGAGACATGTAATGGTATTGTTAACTTTTTTGTTTGAACTTTGTTTTCATCTAGTAATGCTTCCAAATCCTTAATTTTCAATCACTTGGTCTTCCACTGAGAAATAATCATTTTAGAACTGTCTAAAGAACTATCTACACTGGCTTTAAGCTAAAGAAGGTCATAAAGGATCTTCCATAAAACAATGACTTTCAATAATTTCCTTTAAAAAGAAGTATTACAGTAAAGTTTGCCATCATTCCTTTTTTTATTTGAACAAATTTAATATTTTCAATGAAATGAAGAATAAATTGTCTTCCACTTTCTATAAAATACAGCATTTTGATTACTTAAGCTTATTTTAATATCTTTCGCAATTTTTACTATTCTTTATTAATTAAATATTTGATAGGTTCTTCATAAATTAATAATGGTAGAAAACTTGCTTTTTCTTATTATTAAATTCATTGAAATTAAAACAAATTTATTAAGAGTCATGTTTCTCTAAAATACTTTTCTTAAACTGTACATTATTTTAATAGTTTAAAATAAATTAAACAATGAATTTAAAAATATCATATTCAATTTATAATAAAATTTGATAACATATTAAAATAATTTAATTAAATTTTGTTTTAAATATTTTCTATTAAATAATTTTATAAATTTTTATTTTAATTATTTTCTGTTAAAGCATTTATATTTATATATAACGTAATTTTATATTAATATATAAAATTTAGAGACAATTTTTAATTAAAAACTTATATGTGATGAAA
Source organism: Caerostris extrusa (assembly GCA_021605095.1). Classification (NCBI taxonomy): domain Eukaryota; kingdom Metazoa; phylum Arthropoda; class Arachnida; order Araneae; family Araneidae; genus Caerostris; species Caerostris extrusa. The sequence continues at coordinate 125,853 of BPLR01013769.1, read as the reverse complement.
ACTGGCAACTGGCAACTGGCGTACCGATTACGGAGTACCAACAGAGGGAAATACCCCTTAAACCTCCTCATCTTAATTCATAAATATGATTATAATCATAGTTGACTGCTTAATTAATGTTATAATGTTATTGTAAAAATATCCAGATAAAGTTTCAAAAATTCAGTTAAACTCGTACTCAAAAAAATTTTAAAATACTAAAAATAAATAAAAGTAAAATACAAAATAAAAAGAATTTAAAGTTAAGTTTAAATTCGATACAATTATATGATGATGAAAAAAAAAACTTTTAAAGATGGACCTCGAAAATACCTGTTTTATTATAGAATAATTTTTTTTTTTTAGTTTGTCTTCATTTTTATTCCATACATGTTTTAATTATTAGTATTAATTAACTTTATTATAAATCTTTTCTAAATTAGTCTAGTAAATACACTTAATTTGTATAAACTAGCCAACAATTTTATTTATTTATTTGTTTATTTATTTATTTTTTTTTTTTGGGGGGGGGTATGTTTACCAATGTTTTTAATATTGACAACCATAATATTGAGTGAACCAATCATTTTCCGAATTAATTTTTTAACAATTGTTGGGCAATTAGAAACGGTAAAAATATTTTATTAGTTTTTTTTCCTAATTACATAATTACTATAATTTGTATATCAAAACCAAAGTTTCTTAACAAAAACAAAATTAATTAGCTTAACTAGGTTAATTAAAATTAACTAGAAACATAAAAATTGAGATTATATAACAGATTGAATACCTTCGCTTAGGAATTTTCTTACTGATTTTTTTTTACATAGTTAACATTTTCCCGAATAAGAATTACTTAACTAATATTAACCATGATATTCATTGAAACTTGATACTTTATTAGTATAAAGTAGAAAAATTGTTTACGAGTATATTATGTAGTAAACATTATACCAAAATGCAGTAAATATTTACGCAATGATGAAATTAAAATACTTTATGAAAAGGACATCAAGTATTTTTACTCAATTTTGTTTGTTGCTTTTCTAAATAAAAAATTATGAATTTTTCATCATATCTATAAGAGATATACGACAAGTTTTATTGTAATATGATAAATAACACTGCATGATTTATTTCTAACATTACCTAAATAATATTCACAATTTATTCTTTGAATAATTATGATTGTATAATATGAATTAATAATGAAGTTTTCTAATATATAATGCATAGAATAACAATTACAGTTTGTTACATGATCTTAAGATAAGATGATTTAAATGATACAACAGGAATCACCACTTCATTGCAATTAAATTCGATCTTGCAGAAATATTATCTCTATCTCCTTGTTATTAATAATCCATCCTACTTATCGATCCGAAATCTACTCAAAATCCTTGTTTTAAACAACAACCATTATTGTATCCTATTTTCTTCCACCATAGTCAATAATTCCACCTAATTAAAAACTGAACAATATCCCACAGAGAATACTACAGCTCTCATCCACAACCACGCAAGCAACTAATTTTGTAGAGGGGCATTCACTCATACGCGAGATGGACAGGGAGAGATTAAATCTGGGTGGTGCACCACATTAATCCACCAGAGAAGAGTGGAAACTTGGAAATAAAACAAAACAAACACTTCCTTTCATAACGTACAGGAAACCCATGTGACATATAAACCGCTTACCAAAGACGTGTTCCTCCATCTTTGTATCGTAAAGTATGCCAAGGGCAATGCTTAAAGCCAGGGTTTTACCTGGCTAATGAAAACCCTTGAGAAATGGTGAAGGTTGCTTTCAGCTGCAGCAGCCCCTTTCCTCATTTCCCCCAGAATCTCTGGGAAGTCATCTGGTTAGCTGTAGCTCTCGTAAAAGATAACACATGACAGATCTGCATCGAGTTTGGAAAGATTTACTTAGAGAGTCGGTAGTATTGGAGAGAGAATACCACAGTTATGTGCTTGTCATCTGTCTTGGAATCAGGAAATATGCTTTGGGGGAAATGTGTTAAAAATATAATTTTGTGGTGATGCATTTTGGAAGACTAGCTACTAGTGGAGAAATATAATTTTGTTTTAAATAATTTTGAAGTAAAGCGTAATGAAGACTGTGAGGTGTCCAAATGCAGTTTTTACCTATTATATTTCATTTGACATATTATACGTCAAAATATATTTGGTGATTATTTACATATTTAAAATATATTCAATAAGTGATCATTTAAAATATAATTCAAATAATATTTATTATATTCATTAAATTGGGAGGATAATTGCCATCATTAGAGAACTAGATATTATTTTTATATGAATTTTCATATCGTAAAAAAGGTCTAAAAAGTAAGAGTGACTGATTATTTAAAATTTTAATTTATTTTCTCAAACAACATAAAGAAATTTTTACTGTAAAAACGATTAGTTAAAATGATTTTAATTTTACATATCATTCTCTTTTCACTATAATTGTATATCTATTGATACTGAATCATGGTATTTTATTTTCCCTTTATTATTTATGGCCATCAAGGGAAGTATCATGCTCATGAATCACATCCGCAAAACGTGAAAAAAAAAGTTGATTATATGGACACATGCCTTGAATAGAATAAACATATTCAGTACCCACAATTATTAAAAAAAAATATTTTTTATTATTGCAAGATATTGAAAATATTGTTATATTTAAATAATTGATGTATAAAACGTACTAGGAAGTTTAATTAATTATTTAAAATATTAATTTATATCCTCTAACAACATAAAAAAGAAATTTACAGCAAAAACGATTAGTTGAAATGATATTTAATTTACCATATCATTTTCTATTGCATGTAATTGATATATTATCAGTTTTTTTCGATATATTTGAACTATGATTCTTTAGCACTGCATATTATATTCTTTTTGTTATTTATGATCTAGAAAAGAATGATGCTGATAAAATACATCAGCAAAATTTGAAAAAAAGGTTAAATATATGATCACATGCATTGAATAAAATAAACACATTTAATACTCAAAATTATTTAAAAAAATTGTTATCGCAAGATATTTTTCCCCAATGCAGCTGGCAAACACAGACAGCTTGGTCTTGGATGCCTTAAGGTAAGCGCTGCACAGACGTTACTCACTTTGCATTACCCAGGGGCACGTGTAACTTGAAGATACGGACGCGGAGTAACAATGCCCCCGCAAGGCTGTGCGATCCTTTTTAGGACCGGGACCTACGGTTTAAAGTGGATTCGAACCACTACAAACACCCATGGCACCGCCGGGACTCGAACCCGAAACCTGTGGAACCGAGCGCTAGCCACTCGGCCATTCAGACCCCCTTATTGCAAATATTGAAAAAATATAATTATATTTTAATAATTAATGTATAAAAAGTAAGACTTTAACTGATTACTTAAAATATTAATTTATTTACTCTTGCAACATAAAAATTTTTAATTTTTTTGCTGAAATGAGGTTAAATTTCCCACGTGATTTCTATTGCATGTGATAGATATATTAACAATCTTTCCGAAATATTTGAACATCGATTCTTAAACACTGCATTTTTTTTTATTTGTTTTTTTTATGACCATCTAGAAAAGAATGGTTCTGAATAAACACATCAGCAAAATTTGAAGAAAAAAAGTTCAATATCTTATTAATGTAATGTATTGAAAATTTAGTTATATTGTAATAATTTTTTCCCGATTGTAATATTCGTAAAGGTACGAAAATAATGTAATTATATCAAAAATATTTTCAAACAAAGCTTCATTGTCTTTTATCCATTTATATTCCAATTAATAAGTAAAATTAAACAGAAAACATTTTAATTAAAAAATTCAAAACATAAATATATAAATTAATAATAACAATTAAATACAATATGTTATTAAATTACTACATTCAACTGACTCTTTCAAATCACTGCTACAAAAGAAAACATTTTTTATAATAAATTGTTATTTACTAATGTTTATAAAATGTTATTCTTTTGTTCGGTTATAATTTTTATTAATAAAAGTCTGCACTCTATAACAAAACTAATTACTAGTAATTATACAAATATTATTTACTTTTGCAATTAACTGAATACTATCTTCAAAAACAAATTGTATTTAAAATATATAATGAAGCAAATTTTGAATTAAATAATTATCTTTTTCTTAGACTATTCATCTTGACTTATGAATATAATCTAATTCTATTATTAGTTTGAGACCCTTTGTAATGAATATTTTTTTATCAAATAAAAAAAAAAAAGATAAATTGTTTATAACTATTCCTAAAGTGCTATTTAACGAAAGCAAAAGATAGAAAATTAGCATAAAATTTATTTTGTTTTTAAGGATTTTGTTTCCTTTTCTTCATGATTATTGTAGCGATAAATTATTTTTAATTACATTTATTGCTGTTGAAAATGTATGGCGGATTGTTCTCTATGTAAATAATTACAATTTATTTCATTTAAGTTTATTTTTACATTAACTAATAATTTTAGCATAAATATTATTTTTCTTACTTTTACATTCAGATAAATTTATTAAATAAACTAATAAATTAAATTTCAATTAATTGAATATTAATTAACATTTAATTTTAATTTATTTTAATTTATAATTATTTTACTTTTATTTAGTAATATTACTAATTTAATAATGCTGTGATTTTATTCATATTATTGCTATTAATTATTATTATTTTATCAGATAGAGAAAATTTATTCATGAATTTTATTAAAAGAAAATAGATAAAAAATATTCCTTAAATATTGTTCTTTGGTTTTTGTTTCTGTAATTAGTATTGACTTTTTAAATAAAAATGATACTTCCAAAATTTACCATTGTCCCATTGTTATCAAAATATTCAATTTAATAATTAATTAATTACCTACAATGGACTGAAATTGTTTAATTGCTGTATTATTTTTTTTTTCAGATATGTTTTAAAATATATACACTAAGTTCTTAAATAGTAATTTAATTTTTCGCAATTTAAAATATCATAAATTTATCAGTTTAATTTCTTTCCAAATTAATATTTCCTAAATATATTTTTATAAAAACATATATCTATTCCGGTTTTATCATCGTAACTTAAATTTTTTATTAATAAAACAGATAGAAATTATTGATATGCTTTTGTTATTCTAAATAGTACGTTGTTTCAAGAAATATCACAAAAGAATTTCAAAAATTTCGATGTTCTCTAATTATACGTTTCAAATATTATACAAATTATTAAAAATCTGAGCAATGGTTTATTGTTATAAGTGAATAAACTGATTTATAACTTAAATACGTTTTATAAGTATTTGTACAATTTTTTCACTTCGATTGTGTCTTTTGAAAATATCCAAATATTTTGTAACAGATGTAATTTAAACGACACCAAAGTCGAAAAAAATTAAAACGAAATTTGTCAAAAATACGATTTTAAATAATGATATTTTTAAATAGCATTATATAAATTTTTATTTTTCAGAGAAGCTTACTCAAAAATATAACATAAATGCATATTTTTATGATTGATTATTATTTTCTTTAAAAAAAAACTATTTATATTTCTAAAATGATGTGAATATCGTTTCGAATAATTACCTGTCGTATTAAGCTATTCATTTAGACTTCATAACTTAACTTTTTTACTTAATTATTATATTTTTAAACCATTTATTTAAAATTTTTATTTATCGTTTAAAAAAATATATAAAAAGATCTTCCCATATGGGAAAATTGTTTCGAGTATTTGAATAAATTTGAATATACAAAAATATATGCTATAAGTATTTCATTACGATTTGAGCATTTTCTTTTGCTGCTATTTAATATGCATTCGATAATAAAAAACTCCACTAAAATACTTAAAGAAAACATCAGAATCGTTAGCGAAAAAGAGTAGTTTATCCACAAGTAATCAAAAACTGACCCTTTTACTACAACAAAGAAACTTTGGCCACCAGAAATAAGTGCATTGGATCAATAGTATCTTCGAAAGAAATGTTTAGGTAAGACAAGGACTTGAACTTAACGTTTCGTTTTTGTGTTTTTCGTAAATTGCTTGCCTACCTTATTTCCTGCCTGCCCCCTCCCCGAAATCCTCTTGAACCTTAAGAAACGAACGCGTAATCGATAGCCGTAGCCTTCCGGCATGGTACAAAGTCAAATACAAAGAAGCTTCAGCTCGATAATCAATCAACAGAATGTTTGCTGATAGCCAGGAGACTCCACTGACGGTTGAGGAAAAGAGTTTTGAGGGTGATTTGAAAAGCAGGGAGGGTACACAGACCAAGTATTCGATCCGGAAGAGGGATGGAACAGAGGACAAGACCAGATAAATAAATTAGCTGCAAGGATTTCAATTTATCTTTCTTATGCCATATCATTAAAGTCCCATCTATCCATCTGCCGAGATTCCAAGTCTTTTCGATAAAGACACAGAGTTCAGAAAATTGTAACAAAAACGCGAGGTCATAAGACGAGTTCGGGTTTGCTGTTATTGAAAAAAGAGTTTCTATTGAATCAGAAAGAATACAATGGTCGTTGAAAGAGAAATGGATACAATGATTTATTTATTTTGAAGTCAATTTGTTTCAGTGAATATTTGGAAAGTCCAGCATACGTATTGGATTAAATAGTATAACATTGTATATTAACTTTTTTTTACAAAACTAAAAAACTTTTTTAAGTAACCGCCGATATGTATGCTTTTTTTGCTTAGTAAATAGATACTAAGGATTATATTAAAGCTCCTCTTAATAACAGTTAAGAATGACAAACCATTCTGAAAAATATTTTCATCCAAAGTAGTATTAAAATAAATATTTATAAATTATTGTTTTCGTTTATTAGAGCATTTGTCGTTATTGAAAGGAGTTCTATTGAATCAGAAAGAATACAATGGTCGTTGAAAGAGAAATGGATGCAGTGATTTATTTGTTTTGAAATCAATTTATTTTAGTGAATATTTGGAAAGTCCAGCATACGTATTGGATTAAATAGTATAACACTGTATATTAACCTTTTTTTTTTTTTACAAAACTAAAAAACTTTTTTTTTAAGTAACCGCCGATATGTATGCTTTTTGCTTAGTAAATATATACTAAGGATTATATTAAAAGCTCCTCTTAATAACAGTTAAGAATGACAAACCATTCTGAAAAATATTTTCATCCCCAGTAGTATTAAAATAAATATTTATAAATTATTGTTTTTTCGTTTATTAGAGCATTTGTTGTCATTGAAAAGAATTCTATTGAATCAGAAAGAATACAATGGTCGTTGAAAGAGAAATGGATGCAGTGATTTATTTATTTTGAAGTCAATTTGTTTTAGTGAATATTTGGAAAGTCCAACATACGGATTGGATGAAACTTTATAACTTTTCAAGAAACTAACTTTTTTTACAATGCTTCAAAATTTTTCGTTATTTTTAACTTACCTCGACAATATTCCTGGTTTTTGTTGAGTAAATAGATGCTAAGTATTATATTAAAAGTTTCCCTGAATAACAGTTAGTAACAATTCTTAAAATATTTTCATTCGCAGTGAATGAAATTGAATAACATTGCAACGCATTACATATTAATTTTTTTGTACAAAACTTGGAAATTTTTAATTTTTTTTAAACTTACCTTGCCAATATTCCTGGTTTTTGTTAAGTAAATATATGCTAAGGATTATATTAAAGTCCCCTGAATAACAGTTAATAATAAACCATTCTTAAAATATTTTCATTCACAGTTTTTAAGGTAAATATTATTAAATTATTGTTTTCTCTTATCACAATACTTCAGTAAATACATTTATACATATTTTTGCTTAAGATTTCATAAGGTTTTTAGAAACATATGCTAAGAGAACCTTTTATTACGAATTATCAACGATAAAACTCAGATTCATAACAAAAAAAAAATGAACCATATTGTTATTTTAAAAAAATGGCACTTTAATAAACTGCAACAAATTAAATTTAACATATTTCTAAATACTCCTATCTTCTCCTTATACAAAATGTCCAACTTTACTATTTTGAATTTAACTTTAATTCAGCTGTATATCTATATGTTTCACCTTATATAAATATTATATATAGAGAAATATTTGAATAATATAATTCTTATAAATTTTCTAAAATAACTCATATTATATTTTCTATGAATTTTATCAGATAATATTTCATAAACATACTTTTTACCAACATAAAAGCCCATTATATTTCAAACATGAATAGAATATTATTTAAGAGGAATATATTTTATATTAAATTACTAAAATAACCGGAATCATAAATGTCTGTTTGCTAATATATAATTAAATGATACAGCTTCACAAACTATTTTGAAGCCGCAGCTAAGAATTTTATCTGAAATGTATTTATTTGAAACACTATTTAAAGCTAACATCACAAATCAAGTTTGTAACAAAAGTTAAATATTTAAAGCAATTTTGAATCATTTTAAATTATGTATTCTGTGACCTGAAAATGCCGCATGTTTCAAATAAGGTTCCTTTTGTATTGTTAAACAATTATGAAAAACTTATTTTAATGACAATAATTTTTGACCAATTTAATTTAATTTAATTTAATTAGTTATTATTATTTTTACATTAAATTTTATTTAAAACCTTTTTGAAAATTTGTAGATGTTCTTTTTGTGTAAGTTAAGTTAAATATGAATTAAGCCTTAGAGTTCACATGATACATATACAACATAATAAAGATTACAGAAAAATAAACTGATGCTTTTAGACACATCTTTGTACATAATATGTAAGTGTGGCTAAATTGGCATTTATCACTTACATTGTTGCTTAAGTATAAGAAAAAGAGTTGCTATAAGTAATACAATGGACACCCAGCTCAGAAGAAAGTGAAAATAAAAGGGCAATACATCACATGCGCCATCAGGCACGTAAAAAAAAGCGTACAGTCAGCAAGAGAACTACTAGACTACAATAAAAGACAGAAGAAAGACTCATATGGAAGACTTTATTTGCATGTTCAAGTTAAATTCATTCATACAATTTGTTTACAAGAAACGTTGTGGACGATTTTACATGTGGCTCCCACAAACCGGATCCACAAACTTGAGATTCGATTAGACGACAGTAAACTTTCCGGATTTTGGGAGGTTTGCAAACCACAGGTACAGCTGTTATGAAGGTTGGCAATAGTCTGTAAAGAAAATCAACACAATAAATTATAATTTTAAAATTTTGCAACTGTAAAAGCATAAATTACAGTCAGCATGTTCAGCAACTGCGTAAGGGAAAGGAAAAGGAAATGTAATTTATTGAAAGCAGATGCTACCATAAAAGTGGTCTATTAATCCGTCACAACGGTGCTTTCTAATTATAGCTACGTATCATTAATGACATTTTGACATTTGAGAATCAAAGGACATGAAATCTCTCCCAGGACCTCGTATTCTAATTGACGAATTTTCAGTGTTATAAACAATGCTCTGTGTCAGTTGATATGGAGTGAGGCAGGGACATGGATTTATCCCATAGATATCAGGAAAATATGCCCTTATGGTGGACCTAGCATACTTGTCTATGAAGGAATTATGATGAACAGGTTGATTGAGATCCAAATTTTGGACAAAGGCCCAGTTACACTGTATATCCTCTTTGTCGGCAAGTGATATTTGCCATTGTGCAGTATTCGTTTTAATGGATGATAACACTGAGTGATATCGCACATGTGCTATTCATAAGATTCTAAAACCAAAGTTATCATTAGGATGGATTACTTTGATTACTTAATAATTCTATAATTCAAATCCAGAAAACGTATTTGGAATGTTTCAAGAAGTTTTATTTTTCTGCAGTGGAGAGCTATTACTACTCTGAGGACTGACATGGTTTTTTTTTATAGTGCATCAGAATGTTTTTTTAAAGTGTGAGGTGAACTAGATCTTGTGTTAGAAGTATTTATTCGAAATTGAAGCTACAAAATGCAGGTACAGTGTAACAGCCTATTCATGATGTGAACTTAATAAGGTTGAGAGGTTAAGTTTGCTATATATGTGTCCATTCTAATGATTAACGTGAAGTAAAACCGTTCAATATTCAAAAAAAAAAGGAAACGTTAGTATATATATATATATATAGAGAGAGAGAGAGAGAGATAGATAGATAGAGCATTTGTAATTTTGCTTCATGTAAAGATAAGCTTTGCTAAATTATGAGATATTATTAATTTGACATTTCATCTTCAAAATAAATAAGATCACTATTTTTTATTAAAGAGTCAAACTAATAGAGGCAACCAATAATCCTGAAAAATATTATGTGTATATAATGAAATTCGATATTACAAAATATTTTTTAGCTCTGTCGTAATTCATTGCATAATTTGAAACATTAATTTATATAAAGTCAAATTTTATTAAAAAAATTCAAAATCCTAATGTGAGTTGTAATTTATGTTTCATGGTAAATGATTGAATATGGTTTGTATTTTTAGAGATTTAAATATAAATTGTACACTCAAAGCAGCAATTCATTTAAATAAAAAAGAAATATATATATATGTAGTAAATTCATTTCTTTCAATTTTAAAAATTAAATTTGTATAATATTTAATATTTAAAAAAAAAATCTTGTTTTTTTTAGTTACATTGTAATAAAAATGCTTATAAAATGCATTGGAAATTTAGCAAATGTAATATTTGTTGCATCAAAGTAATATAAAAAGACACAGATTTAAAAATGTTCATTTTTTTTTTTTTTTTTGTTTCTTGCTGTTGAGGTATGTTAGTTTAAATATTTTGAACAGTTATTTGATCAAAAGTCTTTTTTAAAATAAAAGGTTTAATGATTTCTTAATAAATTAAAATTCATTAATTATTTCAAAAGGGGCAAGAACAAAAAAATTCTAAATAAATGTCATTATTTTTTTTAAATACCATAAATATAGATATTATAAACATAGATACCATAAATATAGAATGAAATATTGAATTTTTTTAAATGCCAATTATCAATATAAAAAATAATATATTAAAAAATTAAAAATCTAAGAGCATATTTTAAATTTTACATTTTGATCAGTTAAACCTTTTTTATGAGATTTTGAAAGTTATTTTTTTATTTATATTACAAGCACTGAAGGAATATTTTTTTTATTTATATTGTAAACACTGAAGGAATATTTTTTTAATTAATATAAATAAACTGCAGTCTTAAAAAATTTCATTAAAAATTTAATTTACTCTGATTTAAATTTCAAAACTCTTCAAACATTCTTTTCAAAAATTAATTTAATTTACTTAATTTAATTTTACTGATTTAAATTTCAAAACTCTTCAAACATTACTTTTCCTTAGCTTAATTTATTATATTTTTAAGAAAAAGTAATGTTTTTAAAAAAGTTATTATCAAAGTAAAATTTGTTTAGTTTATCCATTTTTAAAAAATTTATTTTTTTATTAAATTTTTATACTTCGTGTTATCGTTAAAATTTAATATAAATATTAAAATTAATAATTAAATGTATATAGAAATTTATAGGATAAAAAATCTATAATTGTACCTTGGGATATTTTTTTTTTATGACATACATATTTTTCACTAAGGTGCATATACACAAATACATACAAATGGTGCATATAAGGTGCACATACATATTTTCATAAGATGCATATACACTTTCATACACACAAATGTATATACACTGAAATGACTGTGCATATACATTTGTTTTGTATGAAATTATTGTATTTACATCCCAATAGAGTTTCCTAGCGAAGATTCAAATTAGGAAGAATATAAAAATTATATCACTTGGTAGTTTTTATTATATTATATTATATAATATAATAAGAAATTTGGTTTTTTCAAAAATTTGCTCACAAAATTTATGTATTATAAGTGAAAACATTTGTCTCTAATATTAAATAAAAACTATAACAACATATGCTATAAAAATGCAAAAACTAAATAGTTGAACATAAATTATATAGCGCACTTTTTATTTTCTAAGTGTTTCATTTAATCTTAAAGAAATAATACTTTTTTGGTATCTTTAAATTATTTTCACTATATATATACCCGATACCCTAAAATTCTAATACTCCATTTTACACCTGCATCTAAAATTTTGATTTCTTCTTGTCGATAAGTGCTAACAAGATCTTTTTTGTTTAAAGTCCATGTTCTTTCACCTGAAAATATTTACTGCGTTTTCAGTGGCGAGAATTGTTTTTTATGGCTTTCTGAATTTTTTGCTGTTATAAAAAACTTGAATTCTCCGGCAAATTAAATTAGAAAACACTTCGCCGAAATAACATGACTTTTTAAATTCTGTGATTCGCAAGCCTATCTTTTATGGCCTCTCTCGGGGAAATGTTAACCATCATCTTATATTGTTAAGCGATATAAACGAAGTTTATGATCACATCGTTTGAAAGAGCCCATAATAGAAGGAACTTCTCAAAATACGATGCGAGGGTGCAGGATTTATTATTTCAGATAAAATCTTTGCATGCCTGGAACAATAAATTACCTGAGAAATCATAATTGAGTTGTATAAAAAGAGTATGTAATTAACGAAATTATGGTAAAACAATGATTATTTTTACATGTTTATCACATTTTAATTATTTTTAGATGAGGTGAATATTATAAAACAACTTTGTATATTCTAATGTACCTTAATATATGTAGTCAATACCAACAGGTCAACCTGAATTTTAGTGAATATAATTCTATTAATGAAATAAAAGGAAAAATCTTTTTAAAATATTAAAATTTAATTTTGATAATAATGAAAAATATCGTAATATTACGAAATGAAGTTCTTTAAAAATATTTTTCACTAAACATTGTTGCAACAACACATACTATACAATATATGTTGTGTAAGAATATTAGTGATTTCTATTCCAGTATCTATTATTATTTATATACTAATTATAATAGTTAATATCTTATTATTATAAAAATATTATATTATATGTTTTTATATATCTATAAAGATATCTATTAATTATATCTAAGATTCTATCTATTAAATATATCCATTATTTGATTATCTATGACGATAATCATAATCATCACCTGATAAATCATAATTGAGCTTTATAAAAACAGTTTGCAATTAACAAAATTATGGAAAAGAAATTATTATTTTAATGTGTTTATCACAATTTAATTATTTTTAGATAAAGAAACCATTTATATTCTATTGTACCCTAATATATGCAATCAATAACTGAAAGGACAACCTGAATTTAAGAGAATTATTAATGAAATAAAAAGAAAAACTGTTTAAAATATTAAAATTAAATTTATGCATATTATTCATTTTAATATTTAAATATTAAAATGAATTTCTTTAAAAATATTTTTCAATAAATAGTTTTGCTCAAACTATACATTATCTGTCATGTAAGAATATTAGTGAATTCTATTCAGGTATCTGATATTATTTATATATTAATTAACTTAATTTATATCATATTATTATAAAAATGTAATAATAACATACTGAAAAACAAGCCAATGAAACGATAAAATTAAATAAAGGATTTGATATATCAATAATGATATCTATTAATTATATCTATTATTTGATAATCATAATCATCATCTGAGAAATCACAATTGAGCTGTATAAAAACTGTTTGATTAACGAAATTAATGTAAAGAAATGATTATTTTAATGTGTTTATCACATTGTAATTATTTTTAGATAAGGAAAATATTATAAAAGAATTTATTTGTGTATATTCTATTGCACCTTAATACATGTAGTTAAGACCTGTAGGGTCAGCCTGAATTTAAGAGAATATAATTTTATAAATGAAATAAAATGGGAAAAAATTTTTAAAACATTAAAGTTTAATTTTCATATTAATAAATAATATCAAGGTAATGTTAAATTAATTTTTTTAAACATTTTTCAATAAACATTTTTTTGCTTATGCTCTTCAATCTCAGTCATATAAGAATATTAGTGGATTGTATTCGATTATCTTTTATTATTTATGTATTAATTATAATAGTTAATATCTTATTATTATAAGAATATAATAATATTATACTGACAAATACCCCAATAAAATGAGAAAATTAAAGAAATGATTTTTAATTATATGATTTGATATATCTCTGATGATATCTATTAATTATACCTATGATTTGTTGCATCTATGATGATATTCGTTAATTTTATCTATTAAATATATCTATGATGATATCTATTAATTATATATATGATAGTTAATTTTTATCATTATAAAAGTATATAAATGACTTGAACACTTTATAAATGACCTTTATTTTAAATTTAATTATTTATCTTATAATCATTCAATATTTAATCATAAAAATTAATTAGTTTAGCTTTTAAAATTTAGAAAATTTTAAGCGTAATATACATTATTAATTTAATAATAAGCAACACTACCTATAACATAATTAATGGAATGAATTTGAAAAGACATTAATCATAAATAAGCAAACATGCAGTAAAAGTTACTAGAACACATGTCTAATGTCTTTGCTCCGCTTGTCATATGGGAAAAAATATATAAAAATGTGTAAAACATACTCCAAGTTTTCTGTGACAGGTGTCGTAGCAAGTTAACTGTGAACATGACACCTGTCAGCTTAGGTGTCGTACAAAAAATGAATAAACGGACACTTTGACATCTGGATGGCGATTTCTCGGAGTTTAGAAACAATTTCTTTCATCAATGCAACTGTTCGCTGGGTCAACCTTTGTCTTTGCCATTTACAGTGACACAACTGTAACGAAAATAGAACAATATAGTTTGTTCAATAGTATTTGAAGGGAAGGATCGATGTTCTATGAAGGAAATCTGTTTTATAGCTAATATTATTCACAACCGTATGATAAATTAAGAATTTCATATATCAATATTGTCTATCATAAAAGTATAACCTACTTTCTTCGTTATTAGATGAATCATATTCCGCTCTATTCGTTCATTAATTCCCGTGGCTTAATTCAAGTGCTTCAGTGAATCAAACAAATTTTTAAACACCTTAAATCATTATTAAATGCAATGAATTATGGAATGAATAGTGTCGTCTCTCTTAGTAGAAAATTTTATATATAAAATACCTTATTTTAATGTAATTTAGAATGACATTGAAATAAAAAGTAATTTATTTAAAAATAATATTTTTTTCGTTATTAGTAGCTGTATTTTATTTTTTAAGTTTCTCATGTCCAACGTGCAACTGGCGAACAAAGTACATAGTACTCTATACATGCATTCTGTCAAGACATAGCACTTTTTTTCCTCTATTTTGATTAGATAAATTAATATGATTGGCTAATCTCATATTAATTTAATAATAAAACTTTTTTTTTCTTTTTCTAAATTCTTAAAATTATGAGTACATTAAAAAAATTGAATAAAAATGATTACCATGATAATTATTTTATTACATTTTACAACACACTATATTATTTGTAATACTGATGATATCAGTGTTTGCACTTAGTAAACAAACATCATATTGTTTTTCTATCAGGACAGAGGTCACAGATTTACAATTTCTCATCTGCAGCGTGCTAATTACTTATGTCATATATTATATTTTATTCTGTAATACATAATACTAAAAGATAACTATATATTTATATTTCTGTTATATGAGCATAAATGAAGAATGCCAAATTGTTGTACAACTATTATTTCTTAATTTAGATACATAATGAAGAAATTGTATTGTTATTTTGAAATATCAGATGTTTTGAGCTGAGGTTTTAACCAGTTAACCAGCTCAGTTAGATGTACCTCTATGACAGCTGCTCAGCGCTAGCCTTTCAACACTTTAATATGAAACGAATATTTATTTCATGTGAGGAATCTTTACGCAGAAAAGGACATTCTGGGCCTAGAGAATTATTAATTTGTTGGTGTGGAGTTTTTGGTTTAGCTTTGATGTTGGGGCCCTAATCTGCTTTCCTAATACCGTTTCAGGTTCTATCTTAAGAAAGACGAGAGTAATCTGTACATCTAATAAATTATATTTGAACAGAATTAAATATTTATGTTTCTGTTATATGTTCAGAAATGCAAACGATGAATTGCAAAAAATGTCAAATAGCTGTAAACTATCATTTCTTAATTTATACACATAATCAAGAAATTGCAATGTTATTTTTCGAATATCAGATGCTTTGAGCTGAGTTTTTAACCAGTTGAATGACAAATGTATTGCAGAGTCAGCAGTAGCATCAGTCAGTAGCATTTAGTCAGCAGTACTATAGATATACCTCTACAGCTGCTGCTTTGCACTAACTGTTCAACACTTCAATTTCAAATGAGTCCTTCCGTCATGTATGGGGTCTTTTACACACCTGAGAAAGGACATTCTAAGAACAGAGATTTATTACTTCATAAATATGAAATTTTTTTTTAGCTTTGATGTCGAGGATCTAACTGTGCTTCCCTTATGCAATACTTTAATTTTACTACACCGTTTTTAGGCTATATGTTAAGAAGAGAGTCATCTGTACCAGCAATTCCGAACCGTGTACCAGCAGTACCAGAGTTTCCGAAGTGTTCCCCATTACATACTAAAAGTTATATTTAACTAGCACTCAGCGAAGTGATGCACAAAAAACTATTTAAGCGTTACATATTGTTATAATTAGTCACGTAATGAGCTAAAATACTAAACAAGAAAAATTATTTAGACGCAAGAAGTTAAGAAAGTTAGTTAAGAAATCTCTAACTTCAGAAAGTCTTTCTATTAAACTCATATTTACTATTTTCAACTTCTCCTTAAAATAACACAAATGTCTGAATACATTATTAATGCATGTATAGAAGAAAGAACTAGTTAGTTTTTAGAACTTTAGAAGTTTTGCAGAAGATAATTTTGCCCTTATGTTTTCTTCGAATAATTGCAAAATATCCAAAGACTTTGAGGCACCCACTCTTTGAAAAATCAAGAATAGTTAGAATAAATCAAAAGGCATGTACGTGGGCGAAATAAACAAATAAACAACATATCAAAATATATTTTTCTCGTATGACTTGGAATTCTGAAATCAAGTATCATGGATCAGATAAAATGACCTATTTTTAGAATTCAAATCTTTTATACAACTGGTGATTTTTGGAAAAATATTTTACGTATCACCTTTGCTGGAAGGCTGACCTTAATTTGGTCAATAAAGTAATATTTCCTAATCATTTTACTTTATCGATAAAACGGCAACAAAAAACAATTGGAAAGATTAGAATTTTGCAAAATTTAGTTAAAAATGGCTAAAACCCCATTATATCTCAAATAAGGTGATTCTCAAGGGCCTTAAGATTGATTTATTCCAAAAGATGCCCTTGAAGTCTCATAATGAAAATTTTCATTACACAAATTAATAATTTAGTAAAAATTAAAATTTCATTATGCAAAAAAAAATATAAATTCTGCAAAATTAAATTATAATTTTTCGTAATAGGAAAAATTATTTACTTTCATACAGTATATGAATTTATCACCTCAATTTCATATTTCTACTTCATCATTCTAAACATTTGGATGTGTAAAATTCGTTTTCAAATTTTTTTGATAACAAATGCTAAACTAATTAACATTTTTTACAGAATGACTAATTTTCCTTTTATTTATCTCACCATTATCTTATTACCCACTATTTCATCAACAAATAATATAAAATTATGCTCCCAAATCAATGAAACTTAATACAATGCGATCTCTATCAGCTTAAAATGATCAAAAAAAGACAAAGCTTCGCGGTTCGTTGGCATTTTAGTATATATATATATATATATATACATAGGTCACTATAAATTAAAATCTCTTATAAATTAATTGATATCCTTAAGTCTAATGTCATTTTTAAAAATTGTTTTTATTAATTTTAATCCATAACATTTTCTTAATAAATTTTAACTTTTAATTTGCACTTATTTGCATTTTTGTTGGTTATTGAAACATCTGGCTTTTCATTAACTTTCTTAATACTCATTACGAAAAGTATAAAATTGCCAATTAAAAGAAATAATCTGATTTAGATCATCATGGTAGAAATCACTTTTATATTGAATAGGCACTCCTGAACAAAAGGTATTAAGAAAACCATCTTATCAAGCAGGGTAAATCATTATCGTACTGAGTTATCCAATTAATCGAGAACGAATAAATCCTAAGACAAGTCTTGTTTACGTCAAGATGAGAACTCAACCACGATGTTAACAGGCTGATATCGTTAAAAACAAACCTTTCTGCAGTCACTGGTGATTCATTTTTACTATTTGGATCAATGGAGATTTTAATTCTTTTAATATTTTAGGTAATTTAAAAGGTAAATTGCATCCCGTAAGTAGTTAAATCGCTACTAATGCTATTTCTTAATGCTTTCTTATTTCTTCTTCTTCTTCGCTTTAATGCTATTTCTTAATAAATGTAAACTTTACTGGATTGACTTGAAATATGTGCAGTTGTAAAAAAGAAAGGGCTGTTTTTTCCATGCTTTGAAGTAAAATGCTTAAAAATGCTGAAATGTTAAATATGGTTATAAGAAACAGTGCTGAGATTAATCATCTGATAGACAACATACTTGGTTATCGAGCTAGGAAATCCCAAACCTAAACTCAGCAAGTAAACTCTAGATCAGATACACCCAGATAATTTCCGTGTCAATGCAGGAAATGGAGACGACATTCCATAGACTGGAAAGTCCGTCCGTTGTGCTGGAGGGAAGGAAGGCATAAAGTAAACACCCAGAAGCTAGTCCCAGAAATTCTATTCTAGAACGAATTTCTATCCACATTTTCATGGTATCAAGAAATACAACCTCAGTTGACATGACGTATGACAAACCTTTTTGAGTGTTGACTCTACGGCATGCGTAATCATCGTAATCATCATCATAAACAATAAAAAGGGTTGTTAAAGTTACATATTTTGCTGTTATGCAGTTTATTAATTAAAATAAAGAGTGGTGAATAAAAAAATATAAACATTGGCACGTTCTTTTTTAATATGAACTTATATTCAAATTATTATTTTTCTTTTTCTTTATAAATGTCATATATTTTCATATGTCCTGAATGATCTTCCATGTAATTTCTTCTTTCTCTAAGCCCTTTAATTTCTAATTCTAGCTTGATGTACAAACAAATACGCTTTTGTTTTACTTTTGAAGCTGAATTGTAGCAGTTAAATACAAAAGTTATACTGCATTGCAATCATAATTTACTATCTCCATTTCGGACGAATATTTCCAGGACTAAATATAGAGGATACTTAATTATTCTTATTAAGACACAGAAATGTAACCTTTTGGTGTTATTTAGTGTGCCAATTTAATTTTATTCAATTGTCCTTTTGTTCATTTTAACTCAACATCTTCTTTTCGGAATGCAAACACTATCCACAAAATTAAAGGCACATTATGCAAATGTAATACACTCATGTCCATAAATTAAGGATAACGAAGTTCAGGCAAAGAAAGTGACAGAAGCAAAACAAATTTGACTTATTTGTAAAGTCTATTTATTAAATAAAAGGTAAAGAGCAAAAAAGATGCTATATGTTTGACATGATTAATAAAAATTGCGATTTTTACTCCTGGAGCAAATTTCAAAAAAGAACCTATTTACAAAAAACAGTGTAACATGGTTAGTATGATGGTTAATATGGAGTATGTCTCCCGGACGATGCAATACAGGTCTTACAACGCCTAGGCATGCCGAGTATCAAATTATCAATCTGATCTTGGGGAATATTACATCACTCATCAAGCAATGCCCTCCGAAGTTCCGCTTAACAGCTGGGGGGGTTGACGGGCTGCAATTCGTCGGCCAAGCATATCCCCACACATGCTCTATTGGATTCAAGTCCGGTGAGTATGCTGACCAATCCATACGGGTGATATCCTCCAATTGAAGGCATTCGTCTACAATGTTTGCACGGTGAGGACGGGCGTGGTCATCCATAAACAGAAATTCAGCACCCATGGTTCCCCGAAACAAACGTACATGTTGTTCCAGAATGACATCCCGATAGATGTGGCCTGTCGTCTTTACACTCTGAAAATGCAGGTCAGTTCTGAACCAAGAATAATTCCTCCCCAAACGAGCCATCCTGCACCACCGTAACGGTGTCGTTCAATGGTGTTCTCTTGGTGTTAACGGGTACCTGGCGCTCTCCATATGAAAGTCCGGCGAGAATCAGACTGCAAGCTAAACCTGGACTCGTCGGAAAACATCACACAAGACCACTGTTGCGGTGTCCACAATGCATGCTCTACTCCAGGTTAATCGCAGGCGACAGTGAGTTGCGATAAGTGGAACACATCTGACAGGCCTACTAGCATATAGACCAATGTGCCGTAAGCGTCTGTACACGGTCTGCCTTGAAACTGTCGTACCGGTAGCTGAAGAGAGCTGACGAGACAGGTCTGATGCTGTGATCCATCTGTTTCTTTTGGCAGTAACTGCTAAATACCGGTCCTCATTTGGCGTTGTAACTTGGGGTGACCTGTGCTGTAACGTCTACTCACATTACCATCATCTTAGAATCGTTGCCAAAGCCTAGAGATGACACTCTGGGCGATTCCAAATTCCTCGTATACTTCCAGCTGGGTATGTCCATATTCCAGCCGTCCGATAATTCTACCACGTAAAGAAATCATCCAAATGCTTCCTTTGTGCCATAACTATGCGGTTATTGCACTGAAGGGTTTTTAAAGCGCTTGTGAACAATTTTACTTCTTTTGCCACCATTCCTTATATACCCCTCTCTTACACTCTCGTCATTGTGACGTACTATCCGGACATCTGGTGGTTTCCTGTAATTTGCATATTCTTCTTCAAGATGTGAGTGATAATTGTGTAGGTGAAATTTTTATTTTAGAGTTCAATTTCTGTGTGATTCTGAATTATCCTTAATTTATGGACATGAGTGTATTTTAATTCCCTTTTTATATTAAATTAACTTTTAAGAATAAGTATCAAAATAAACTATTAAACTCAAAATCATGAATTTGCATTGTTATAAATATTAAAATATAATAATTTCAACACACATTGCAATTATATTTTAAAGAAATGATTGAAAATTATGAATTTAAATTGTTTTATAAGGCCTTAACTTATTTATTTTAAAAGAAAATTTATATATACGGAAAACACTTGTTCTTTTTTTTTTTTTTTTTTTTTTTTTTTTTTTTGTCTAAATAATTATTCCTCGTATTTTTAAACATTCGTCGAATTGAAACTTATTTTTAAAAACGAACTGTACATACTGTAAAAAATATTAAAAAAACGACACAAAGATATTTAATTAATACATTTCTATACTACGTGCATTCGTTCTGAGTTATATTGATCTTTCATATGTATCGTTTGAATCTTAGTTGCCCTAGAATACTTTCCGAATGACTTCTTCTTTTGTAACAAACAAGTATTAAAAGTATTATTTATGCCATGTCTTATTTATAATCTCTCTTATTTATTAGAGCAAGACTGTGAAGTGACTGGACAAGCTTATTGGTAAAATAGGTCACACATTTTATGATGTTTTTTTATGTTCCTTAAAAATACCATTTTTTCTTATTATTATGGAAGAAATTATCAGAAAAATAAAGAAATCCACAACAATTTACAACCCAAACAATCCAGAACAAAATTATTTATGAACATTTAACAAAACTTCAATATATTACCATAAGAAAATATTTATTCCTTATTATTTAGATTGGCAAATATTATTTTATACTGAAAAAAATTAAATCCAATTATCAATAAAAGTACAATATATGTTATTACAAAAGTTAGTTTTTTTTTCCTATAAATTAACATGTTGCATGAAACAAAAATGCTGGAAAAATTCCACTAGACAGTCTGACTGTAGGTGCCAGATGTTAACATCAGTACTACATGCACGAATTATATCTATTACAATAGTTGCAATATAGAACATCCCTATCAAAATTGAATGCATTAGCCCTGGAGGATACCCCTAACTGAGCACTGTACCCTGGAGAATACTATTCAAGGTACATTATATTTAGTACATCAATGCTAAATTCAAAGCATCGCATTCAACGGAATTGATAAAATTACTCTTCCGATTAATTCAGATTTTTTTACTAAAAATTTAAAATTAATAACACAATCCTCAAAAATCACATTAAGTAATTTTCTTCAAACAAACCTCCCGAAAGACATTTAATCTTAAAACATTTCCTCATATCCAAGTTATAAGGACATTCTTAGTTATAATAATTCAATGCCCCATCCACAATCCAGACCGCGTACTTTCGATTAGGTAGAGCCGGGAGAGTAGTTTTTGAATTTGAGAGGGCTCTCCAAAATTGTGACGGGACGCATCCGTCGTCGAAGTGGGGCCAATTTATCACCACTGTCATGCCAGGGCTCAATTGAATTTCGGGAAGGCAACTCGCGTCAAACGGGAAATCTTGTCGTTCCATCGGGAGTAATCACCGATCGTTTCCTTTCGGTGATATTTTGCCGTAGGGGCGATCCTGCCAAAAGTGACTTGTTTTGCTTTACTGGTCTTTGGAGTATACAATAGTTTTATTATATTGAATTGAATTAATTGCCTTAATTTTATAATTAATTTTAAAAATTTTTATAATTAGTTATTTTTATAATTACATTTTTTTTATTGAATTTCTCTGTGGTTGACACTAATTCTTGTAAAAATTGATACTGCGTCAATATTCACAGCAAATTAAATATTGTAATAAAAGAGATCAATTTTGATTCTGTAATCACTTATTTTTATGACAAATACCCGGTCTTCCCAAAAATTAAGCAAAATGGAGATAAAATTACGAGTGTACGGCTAAAAATAATTAAATTTTTGTAGTTTTGTAAATTTTTTGTAACAATTTGTTGTAATATTGTAGTTTTTTGTAACAATATATAAGCAGTAATGTTGGTCAGAACCGGATATTCAGATTAGTGTATCTGCTATAGTACAGTAATATTAAACACTTCTCCTAAAGCAGGTTTTATAATTGTCTGTAATTACTGCAAGTAGAAAGTGTATATTGAAATGTCCAGATGTTCAAATTCATGTCCAGATCATTTTAAAGGAATTTGTTTTTTGTAACAATTATAGTTATTCTATCAATTTAAATGTTTAAAGATATGGAAATTGACTTCAAAGAAAAATTTTCTAGTTTTCTAAATCCAATATTCAAGAAATCAATTTTGTCCTTAAATAACTAATGAGAGAAAGCTCCATCTAGGAAAATAAAATAAAGATCATATTAAGCAGATAAAATGAATTTAAAGCCTTCGATAGCAACGCCTCTATTGGGGAAATTCGGGAGAATATTAGCATAAGAGCAAAATTCCTAATTACGAAGTTCAGAAGCATTAAGTGATTAATGTCAAACTACATTTGGTTTAAACGAATGAGGAAATTGTAACCGGGAAATATCGGATACAGATGTGCTCTATTTCGACTCTATTTCGTCTAGAAAACAAATGCACAATTTATTGCATAAATAGTACTTATTTCAATACACATGGATAAAGTCAGACAGCAAATGATAAAAAAATGTTTCGTTCTGATAGCAATAATACTCTACTATAAAATATTTAAATAGTTTTATTTGGTTCACGACATATATTTATATTTGTTAAAGAATCCTAGCATATGCATTCACCAACGCAGAAGAGGTCACAATATTGCAAGCATTAGCAACATATTGACTAAATGCACTATGACGACATAGCAGCTGGTGCTTTGGCGTAAACCTTATTTTTATATAAACCCAGATAAATTAATCGAAGAGTTATAAGTTTGTCGATCATCCAACAGACTTCATATTTTTTTACTTTCTATACATGTTCCCTCCTCATACTGATACAAAATGGCGAATGTGATATTTAGAGTACATAAATAATAATTTATCACATCTGAGTGAATCCAATGCCGTTTCTGTTGCTATTTGTCACTTTAGACCAGTCTGATATATACGCGTAACTATATATCTTTGGCTAGCAGTTTGTAAAGAAAAATGAATTTGTTGTAAACTATTTTTATTTTATTGTATATAACCGTATAAAAGTTTTTTTATTCATGAATGAAAAATTATGATTGATTTTTTATTATTTTGTGTATAAAATCTATTACAGGGACTGTACAATTCCTATATTTTGAAATTAAATGTTTGTTGTCTAAACTTCTGTCTGAACTTTACTATTCCTTACGTTGCGAATTTACAGTTCAAAGTGCCTGTCTGATATTAGCATTCATTGGTTATCTTTTAAAAATTCTAATTCAGGTTCATTTTGTCTATTTATTTTATCTGTCTGTTTCAATTTCTGTTCATATCTTCTTTACAGACTACAGGGTTAGGCCATTTACTGCCAAGGGCCATATGACATCCAGGAATATATGGCATCATATACACTCAAGAGCCAAAACATTATGACCACCTGTCAATAACGAGTTGACCCACCTTTGGCGCGATTAATATCACCATTTAATACCACTTCCACCTGATCACGTGCCTTCCACGTCATCCAGGCGAGTTCATTGCAAAAATATAGGGTTGTCATAATATTTTGGCTCTTGAGTGTATATATATATATATATATATATATATATATATGGCATCCAGTATATACACTACTGGCCATTAAAATTGCTACACCAAGAAGGCGACATGCTAAAGAGGTGAAATTTATACGATGGGAAGAAGGTGCTGTGACATGCAAATGATTAGCTTTTCAGACAAAGACAAAACAGACAAATACAGATTCAGATTCAGATAAAAGCAGGCGCCTGTAGCGACACCTAAAATGTGTTTGAATGAGGAAATTGATCAGCCGGTTTGTCATACACAAATTGCATTTGAACATTGTTGTCTGGTGAAAAGTTGTTGTGATACCTCGTGTAAAAGCAGAAATGCGTACGATTTTGACTTTGATAAAGATCGAATTGTAGCGTGTCGGGATTGCAGTTTATAGTATCGCAGTATTGCTGCACGCGTCGGTCGAGATTCAATGACTGTTAGCAGGATATGTAATCGATGGGCTAATGATATGTAATCGAGGTCGGCATTACGGAGCGCCATGCTGGATCTCAACGGCCTCCCTATCACTAGCAGCCGAGAAGACAGGTATGTTACCCGCTTGGCTTTAATGGATCGTGCAGCCACGCACAAGCCCTGAGTCAAGAATTGGGGGTCGTTTGCAAGACAACAAGTGTCTGCACGAACAGTTCGACGACGTTTGCAGTAGCATGGACTTTCAGCTCGGAGACCATGGCCTATCCTTCACGCTACATCACAGACAGGAACGTCGTTAATGGTGTGATCAACGGCGAACCTGGGCGCACGAATGGTGAGACGTCATTTTTCAGATGAATCAAGGTTCTGTTAACAACATCAAGATGGTCGCAACCGTGTATGGCAGCTTGCATTCGTCATTGTCATATTGGCCCATCACTTGGCGTGATGGTATGGGGGCTATCTGATACACGTCTCGGTGACCTCTTGTTCGGATTGACGAATTTACTTATTTGAACAGTGCACGTTACATTTCTGGTGTGTTACAAAACCGAGGTTCTACCCTTTATACCAGCGCTGCGAAACCCTACGTTTCATCAGGATAATGCACGACCGCATGTGGTCGGTATTGTACGGAACTTCCTTAATACGGAAAATGATCAGCTGTTGCCCTGACCTGCACGTTCACCAGATGTCTCCCCAATAAAAACGTCTGGTACATGGTTGCCGAGAAACTGGCTCGTCACCATACACCAGTCACTACAGTTGATGAGCTGTGACATCGTGTAGAAGATGCATGGGCATCTGTACTTGTACGTGCCATCCAATCTCTGTTTGGCTCAATGCCCAGGCATATAAGGGCTGTTATTACTGCCAGAGGTGGCTGTTCTGGGTCCTGATTTTTCAGGATCTATACACCCAAATTTCTTGAAAATTTAATCACTTGCTATTTCTAGTATAGTACGTTTGTAAAATAAATATCTTTTGTTATTTGCATTTCTTCCTGGTCTAGCAATTTTAATGGTCAGTAGTGTATATATACTGGATGTTTCTAAAAAATGAGTTAGTCTAAGGATGTTATATATATATATATATATATATATATATATATATATAACATCCTTACATACAGGATTACAGACATTCTGTATAATACATACAGGACTTACATACAGGATTATATACATCCTGTATGTAAGAATGTTACATACATCCTTACAAGTCATACAGGATCGCATGGCACTGCTGTGTATCATACTTTCTAGATGCTGTCAGTGGTGGTTTCATGTAAAAATGATTTGTTTCCCATTGTATGAAAGACAATGGATATGTGACTACATAAACGGAGTTAGCAAATATGCATTGTTCATACATGGTTGCGGAATGTAATGAAGGAGACGCATATTCCCATATATAAGGAACATATATGATAATGTGCTTTCCTGAAATAAACTCTTTATTTACTGTGTCCAATTTTAGTCATGTCATTTATAACCACTTAAACATAACATTTGTACCGAAAATGAATAGTATAGTCGTCTAATGCATTGGCCAGGTTTAACGTCGTATCTATCATGCCTTATAACTTCTCTCGCCTTTTAAAGACATTGGCAGGAAAACACACAAACACGATAAATCGAAACACACAAACTTTTAAAATATGTGAAATTCTATGCTCTGTTAATCTGAGCTAATAAGCATTGGTCATACAGGGCTGCTGAGTGTAATAAACGAAAACATATATCTTATATGTGGAACCTGCATGATAATGCGCTTTTCTCTGCAATAAATTCTTTACTTAGTCTAGCCAGTTTTAGTCATTCAGTGACTTGCAGCAGCCACTATACTACTCTCTCTCTCTCTGTATATATATATATATAT
This sequence comes from Caerostris extrusa, assembly GCA_021605095.1. Lineage (NCBI taxonomy): Eukaryota > Metazoa > Arthropoda > Arachnida > Araneae > Araneidae > Caerostris > Caerostris extrusa. The sequence continues at coordinate 98,973 of BPLR01013769.1, read as the reverse complement.
ATATACATTAGTGGCTTGTATTTACAATTTTAAAGAATTTTCAGAACGCTTCTACATGTCGTTTTGAAAATACCATATCGTCGTTACTGCAGTGAATCATCACCAGAGCAGAATGTCATTCTACTTGATAATGTAACAAAGAGTCAACGAATCAATAATAAGATTTCCATAACGAATTTTCGTCATCTTTGAATATTTGAGAATTTCTAAGAATCATAAATATGTATGTATAAATTTCACTTTTTTAATGTCTTTATTCATGCTTTTACTGCTCTTTATAGAGCAGAAATATAAGAAAAACTCTTTGGTTTATTTTCAACACCGTTGATTAAATCTGATTATTTATTTTAATGTGATGTCTACGGCACAGAAATAATGTATGTTGAAACATATCTCAACTATTAACTATGTAAACTATACAACATACTACTAAAACTTACTAACGCTATAACTTATATAATATTTTATTTATTACATTTCGATAAATAATTTAGAATTGATTTTTTTATGTTAATATTATATTCTTTTGATTGCATTTATGTTTTGCTATTTTAATTTAAAGATACATGTAATATCCAATACAATAATAATAATAACAATAATAAATTTTTAATTTTTTACAGAAACATTGTATTTAATAAAAAAATGGGGACTGATGTCATTAAGCATAAAAAACCCAGAAAGTTTATAACCATCAAACTTAATGATAGAAATACACACACAAACAATTAGGAAAGAATTATCACGCTGACTTTATAACAGAATTTTTGAATTATTTCTTTTTTAAGTAAAAGGTTTCATTTAGAGGGTTTCTGATGAGAAAACATTGAAAAGAAAACTTCTATAAAATTTTATATAGAATTATTGTTTGTATTTTTCTTATTATGATGTTAATAGACCCAACGTTAGACATTTTTATATTTTAAAAAAGGAAAATTCATTCCCAGATAATGTTAACAATTTTGATCAATATAAAATTAAGTTCAAAATTTATTGGAATTCTTATACAGGCATTTTTTAAGAAACGTCATATTTGTAGTAAACCTCCTTCTGCTTGTTAATAAATTGCTGGCAAACGCATTTCCAGCTACTGAAACAGATGCACTGAGTTTATACTGTAATAGTCTGCTCTGAACTTTTTGAAAAATATAAAATATTAGAATTTAATATTAAAATTTACAGTATTTCAATTCTACTGCAACTATTACTAATACTAAATATTAGAAAATGAAAATTGCCGTTGGATTTAGTAGTATTGTATAAAAACTTTATTTTTTGGAAATTTTGTTGCAAAAAATAACCATTCTAAAACTTCCATGATGCTCATTTTACAGTACGATCTCCATATTTATAAAACTAAATAGTTAAATCATTAAAATTTCGCTTTGTTATAAATAAATGTTATGTTTTAAAAAAGCATTTTAATGAAAAATTATTTAAAACCTATAAGTAGCTTTAGTTTTGCTTATGAAAAAAAAAGATAAATATGTAACAAAGAGATTAAAGCTAAAGAAAGAGATAACAAAAAAAAAGAGATCAATAAAAAAAAAAAAAAAGAGATAAAAATATAACTAATTCAGCAAAAAAAAAATTAAACTTTTATATATAAAATTAAGAAAAAAATTAAAAAATTAAACTTTTAATTTTATTTATTAATTGTCATTAACTCATGCATAACTTTTATATTAATGAGGATTTAATTTATATTGTTATTACTAAAAACTTCAAACCTACTAAATATTTAATGTTTGTATTATTATTGCATTTACATGAATAGTAATTAAATTTTCCTTAAGCAAATCGACTTTATATAATTGAAATTTATCCATTCTTCTGAATATGCTTTCTGTTATGCATTAATATTCATCTAATTTCTTCATCCTATAAACTTAAGAAACTACTTTAACTTACTTTTAAGAAACTAACTAAACTTTTCTAACTTACTTTTAAGAAATGACAATTTTGACAATTACCAACAAAATTTGTATAATTATTATTTGATCTTTTAACCATTTTTCAGACAAAATTCATTACTATGCATAATAGAGGAGATATATCTTTGAGAAATTCGGAAAATGAAATATAAATCACCCACTTACCTTGAGAAAATTTTGAGTGGCCTGCTTTTTAAATTTCATTTAAATTCCCTAAGTCAGATTTCAGCTTACCATGTTCGAATAATTAATTATGCATTCTTGAATCGAAATTCATAAATTATACATTTTGGCTGAAACACAGAAAGATATGATTGCAGCGTTCTAAAACCATAAAAAATTCTACCAGCACTATCTCATAAAAATGTTTATGTCAATATAAGAATTCAAGCCTGAAATATCCGATATTTTTCCTCCAATCAATTTGGAGTGCTGGACATGAGAAAAGTATAAGAAAAAAACCAGAAATATTCTCCCTCATGAATAATTCATAACTCATTTAATCATAGCTTAAAATATGCGCCGATTCTTATATATTCCCAAACCTCATCATGGCGAAACATGTATTTATATTTTGAAAACTTTTCCTTTGTTGAGGAAGACTCTTCGATGTGAAAGCCTTGGGTAGTTTACTTTTGTTATACTTTGCAATTTCCTTTCTTTGGCGTGTGTATTTGTGATGGTGATGAAAGGCTTAAAGAAAAATGAGTGCTGAGGGTTTATGCAACAGTGTCATTACGTGTTGCCGCATACAGGAAGTCATCGGTACAAAACAAGTTTATTGGATATAGAAGGTACTAAAAAACTAAAAATGCTCTCTAGTGCATTACGTTTTAGTGTTATTTTTCTTGCTGTCATTTTTTGCAAAGCAATATTTTTTGGAAAAGATTCATGAAAGAATCATTTTGAAAAGGCCATAACAAAAGTCTATGCTGAAAGACAGTAATTTTATTAAGTTAAAAAAAGTTTCTCTTATTTATATTAAGCTATGTTCAATTAACACTGAATAGATGTTTTAGAATACGCATTTTAAGGAAGAAAGATTTTGTGGTATAAGCATTTATCGACTAAATGTATAAAATTTAATAAATATTCTCAAGCGATCGGTCGTTTTAATGCTATTTTTTTTTGTGTAGTCATTTTAAAAGTATTATTACATTTCCATGAATAAAAATTAAACTTTTCTTAACAATATTATTTTTTTTATAATTGAAAATCAATGCGTAAAATGCAGGCTTTTAATTATAATTTTTGCTATGCAATAATAATCATCTAGTTTTTCATTATCTAAACTAAAAAATTTAAGAAATGCCATTTTACATAATTACTAACAAAATTTTTGTATAATTATTATTTGATCCTTTAAACATTTTTCATACAAAATTCATTACCATGCATAATAGAGAAGACATATCTTTGAGAAATTGAGAGAATGTAATATAAATCACCTACTTACCTTGAGAAAAACTTGGCATAGCCTGCTTTCAAATTTCATTTAAATTCCCTAAGTCAGAACTCAGCTTACCTTGTTCGAATAATTAATTATGCATTCTCCAATCGAAATTCATAAATTATACATTTTGGCCGAAACACAGAAAAGATATGATTGCAGCGTTCTAAAAACCACAAAATTCTAACAGCACTATCTCGTAAAAAAATTTATGCCAATATAAGAATTCAAGCCACAAATATCCGATATTTCTCCACCAATCAATTCGGAGTGCGGACATGGGAAAAGTATAACAAAAAACCAGAAATATTCCCACTCTTGAATAATTCATAATTCATTTAATCATAGCTCAAAATATGCGCCGATTCTTATATATTCCCAAACCTCACAAGGCGAAACATGTATATATATTTTGAAAACTTTTCCTTTGTTGAGGAAGACTCTGCAATGTGAAAGCCTTTGGGTAGATTACTCTTTGTTATACTTTGCAAATTTTCTTTCTTTGGCGCGTGTGTGTTGTGGTGGTGACGAAAGGCTTGAAGAAAAAGTGAGTGGTGAGGGTTTATGCAACAGTGCCATTACGTGTTGCTGCATACAAGGAGGGAGTCATCGGTATAAAACAAGTTTATTGGAGATAGAAGGCACTAAAAAACTGAATAAATGCTCTCTGGTGCATTTCGCTTTAGTGTTATTTTTCGAGATGTCATTTTGCAAAGTATTATTTTTTGGAAAAGATTCATGAAAGAATCATTTCGAAAAGGCTATAACAAATAGCGATGCTGAAAGTCAGAAATTTTATTGAGTTAAAAATTTATCGAAGTTATTTATATTAAACTATGTTCAATTAACAATGAATAAATTTTCTAAAATACACTTTTTCAAGCAAGTATTGCTTTCTGGATTAAGTATTTATCAACGAAACCTACAAAATTTAACTTTACAAATACAACTTTACAGTATTTCAATTTTAATGCAACTATTACTATGACTAAATATTAGAAATTTAATATTGCCGTTGGATTTGGTAAAGTTGTAAAAAGTTTCTTATTTATGGAAATTTTGTTGCCGAAAATAGTCATTCAAAAAATTTTAAAGATTTTCAATTTATTGTGCAATTTGAATATTCATAAGAATATTGTTAATTGTTATAAATGTGCATTGTTAAAAAACAATTATACGCTATTTAAAACATTTTAATGAAACATTATTTTTTTTTAAGACTATAAATAGTTTTAGTTTGCTATCTCTATCACAAGATATAGCAATATAACTAATTCAGTAAAAAAAATTTAAACTTTTAATTTCATTTTTTAATTGTCAATAACTCATGATACCTTTATATTTATATTAATGAGAATTTAAGTCGTTATTATTAGTGATATCTTCACCCCTTTTGAATATTTAATATTTGTATTGTTATTGCATTTCCATGAATAGAAAATAAACTTTTCTTAAATATATTGAACATATTGATTTTTATAGTTGGAAATTAGTGAATAAAATTCATAATTCAGAATATAATTTTGTTACGCATTAATATTCATCTCCAGCTTCTAAACAAATTTTAAGAAACGCCATTTTAGACAATTACTGAAAATTTTTTTTGTATAAGTACTTTTGATCCTTTAACCGTTTTTCCTACAAAATTCATTACCATGCATAATAGAAAAGATATAACTTGAGAAATTGGGAAAATGAACTTTAAATAACCCCCTTACCTTGAGAAAAATTCGGCGTGGCCTGATATCAAATTTCATTTAAATTCCCTAAGTCAGAATTCAGCTTACCTTGTTCGAATAATTAATTATGCATTTTTAAATCGAAATTCATAAATTATACATTTTGGCTGAAACACAGAAAAGATATGATTGCAGCGTTCTAAAACCATAAAAATTCTAACAGCACAATCTCGTAAAAATGTTTATGTCAATATAAGAATTCAAGCCACAAATATCCGATATTTCTCCTCCAATCAATTTGGAGTGCGGACATGGGAAAAGCATAAGAAAAAAATCCAGAAATATTTTCCTCATGAATAATTCATAATTCATTTAATCATAGCTCAAAATATGCGCCGATTCTTATATATCCCAAACCTCATCATGGTGAAACATATATATATATATTTTGAAAAATGTTCCTTTGTTGAGGAGGACTCTTCAATGCCTTTGGGTAGATTACTGTTTGTTATAATATGCAATTTTCTTTCTTTGGCGTTTGTGTTGTTGGTGGTGATGGAAGGCTTGAAGAAAAGTGAGTGCTGAGGGTTTATGCAACAGTGTCATTACGTGTTGCTGCATACTGGGAGTCATCGGTATAAAGCAAGTTTATTGGAGATAGAAGGCACTAAAAAACTGATTAAATGTTCTCTAGTGGATTTCGTTTTAGTGCTATTTTTTCGTGCAGTCATTTTGAAAAGCATTAATTTTTCGGAAAAGATTCATGAAAGAATCATTTCGAAAAGGCCATAACAAAAGGCGATGCTGAAAGTCAGTAATTTTATTGAGCTAAAATTTTTTCCTAAATATTTATATTAAACTATGTTCAATTAACACTGAATAATTTTATTATTTTACGCACATTTTAGTTGGCTATCTGGTTTAGCATTTATCGACTACATCTACAAAACTTAATAAATACTCTTTGTGCATATTATTTTTAGTGCTATTTTTTGTCTTGCCATTTTACAAAAGTTTATTTTTGGGAAGAGATTTAAGAAATAATCATTTCAAAAAGGTCATAACAAAAGGCAATACTAAAAGTCAGTAATTTTAATGAGCTAAAAAGTTTCTCGAGGTAATTTTATTGAACTGTGTTCAATGAACACTGAGTAAAATACACTTTCTTTGGAAGGATGGCTTTCTGGCTTAAGCATTTATCGACCAACAAAATGTAATAAATACACTCTAGTGCATTTAATTGTAGTGCTATTTTTTGTGGTGTCATTTTACAGAGCATTGGAAAAGATTCATGAAAGAATCATTTCGAAAAGGCCATAACAAAAGTCGATGCTGAAAGTCAGAAATTTTATTGAGTTAAAAATTTTTGAAGGTATTTATATTAAACTATGTTCAATTAATACTGAATAAAATATACATTTTTGGAAAGATGGATTTATGGTTTAAGCATTAATCAACTAAATCTACAAAATTTAATAAATACTCTTTATTTAGTTTTAGTGTTATTTTTCGTGCTATCATTTTACAAAGTATTATTTTTGAAAAATATTCCTGAAAGGATAATTTTGATAAGGTCACAACAAAAAGTCGAAACTGAAATTCAGAAATTTTATTGAGTTAAAAATTTTTCTGAGGTACTTATATTAAACTATGTTATATTAGCCACGAATAAATTTTAAAATACGCATTTTTAAGGAAGAATTAACTTCTGGTATAAGCATTTATCGATTAAATGTATATTTTAATAAATACTCTCTAGCGCCTTTCGTTTAATGCCATTTTTTGTGTAGTCATTTTCAAAGTATTATTACATTTCCATGAATAGAAATTAAAGTTTTTCAGAATATTTTTTTATAATTGGAAATTGTTGAGTAAAAGGCATGCTTCTAAATATAATTTTTGCTATGCATTAATATTCATTTTCTTTTTCCATCTTCTAAACTCAAAATTTTAGACAATTACTAACGAAGCAGTTTAAACAATTACTAACAAAATATTGAATAATTATTATCTGATCTTTTAACCATTTTTCATACAAAATTTATTACCATGAATAGTGGAGAAAATATATCTTTGAGAAATTGGGAAAATAAAATATAAATCACCGCTTACCTTGAGAAAAATTTGGTGTGGTCCACTTTCAAATTTCCTTTCAATTACCCAAGTCAGATCTCAGCTTTCCTTGTTCGAATAATTATTTATGCATTCTCCAATCGAAATTCATAAATTATAATTTTGGAGGAAACACAGAAAACTTATGATTGCAGTGTTCTAAAAACCATAAAAATTCTAACAGCACTATTTCGTAAAAATGTTTATGTCAATATAAGAATTCAAGCCACAAATATTAGATATTTCTCCTCCAATCAATTTGGAGTGCGGACATGAGAAAAAAGTATAAGGAAAAACCAGAAATATTCTCCTCATGAATAATTCATAATTCATTTAATCATAGCTTAAAATATGAGCCGATTCTTATATATTCCCAAACCTCATCATGGCGAAACATGTATATATATTTTGAAAACTTTTCCTTTGTTGGGAGAGACTCTTCAATGCGAAAGCCTTTGGGTAGATTTTCTTTTTGTTATGCTTTGAAATTTTCTTTCTTCTTGGCGTGTGTGTTGTTGGTGGTGTTGAAAGGCTTAAAGAAAAGTGAGTGCTGATGGGTTTATGCAACAGTGTCATTACGTGTTGCTACATACAGGGCGTCATTGGTATAAAACAAGTTTATTGGAGATAGAAAGCAGTAAAAAACTGAATAAATGCTCTCTAGTGCATTTTATTTTTTAGTGCTATTTTTCGTGCTGTCATTTTGCAGAGCATTTTTTTTTGCAAAAGGATTCATGTAAAAATCATTTAGAAAAAGGCCATAACAAAAGACAATGCTGAAAGTCAGAAATTTTATTGGGTTAAAAATTTTTCGAGGTATTTAAATTAAACTTTGTTCTAGTAACACTAAATAAATTGTTTTAAATACACATTTTTTGGAAGTATTTCTTCCCTGGTTTAAGCTTTAACGAATAAATCTACAAAATTTTAAACAAATATCGTAATAACATCTTTAATAAAAGCATGTTCCAATTTTCTGCAGATATATGATATAACAGGAAATTATACTGAAAATTATTTTGTAACATGCAAATAGAAAATTATAACTTTACAACTAGAAAAGAATATATTATAATGAAAAATACTAATTATTTTAAAAGGAAGTTTAGTTTTATCGAGTACTATAAAATATTAATATGAGTGAGTTTTCATTCTATATTTGTTAGAAGACCACTGAAATTACAGTAAAAAATAATTAATGCCAGTTTCCTTTAATATCTTCTTTTTATTATTCATTAACATATTTATGGCGGATGAATAAGCAAGTTTTATTAAATATGAAAAAGTAAATAATAATAGTTTTTTTATTATAAATTACAACATGAAATAAAATATAGTTACACACGAGTATCATTGGACACATTACAAAATTATAAACAAAATAAATGAGATCATAATTAAATATCTTTCCTAATTTACGACTCTAAAATATTATAAATTTAGATTAGAGAATCCTAGTTGATCACAGTTTGTCCAAGTAATACTCGATTTTATGCTACGTATTGGGAAAATATAGGAAGTTTTAGAATTAATAGCACATGCTCCAGCTACTATATATGTCATAAAATTCAGTAAAAAAAAAACTGATCAAACCAAATGATTTCGCGTAAATATAATTTATGACTAAATTCAGTATATTTTGATCTTACGTTTTAAGAGTAAAGAAATGTTATTTCAATGTCATCTACTTTTTTAACTAATTTTGTATTGTGTCTAATGTTGTTTTGGGCTACCAGTACAGTATGTTGTGTTGCAAGACAATTTCAACTGTTTATTTCCTGCTATTTCCATCAATAGGTCTTGTAATTATGGAAATTCTTCGAGAAGGAAAAGAAGTTCAAAGCATAATTGAAAATGTTGATATTAAAAACATCTTCAATAAGTAACAATATGTGTGTGTTAACTATGAATAAGTAGCATTATGTGTAACTCCATGTGTTAACAATATGTAAGTAACTCGGTATGTTAACAATAAGCAAATAATTCATCTTTTTTTTCCTTTATTAGTAAATTTAAACAAAACGGCATGAGATGCTCATCCTGTGCACAATAAATTTTTCATAATAAACATTGTAAACATAGAACAAAATGTGATTTTTAGAAAGTTTAATCGAGATAGTCAATATTTTATTAGAATAGCTCCATTGCTTATTACTAAGGTTTCACAATCCGCCATTTAAAGAAAAGCAATACATTTTTGCAATCAATGCAATATTAATACCATTATTTATCACTATGATTTCAGGATCCGTCATTAAAAGAAATCAATACATTTCTGAAATCAATGCAATATTAGTACCATTGTTTATCATTATGGTTTCAGGATCTGTCATTACAAGATATCAATTAAAATCATATAGCGGATATCTTTGAATATTGTATAAAGGAAATGAAGCAATAGTGGTACAAAAAATGTAACAACAGGGAAATAGAATGTAGAAATGATAAATCGTGGCACAAAAGAAAAAATCACGTGACAGTGTTGTGGATTGTGTAATGACAAGTTAAAGATTCGGTACTGACCACCATGGTAAATTGTTTTTCAACTATAAGTTTTTCACTTATTACCAAATTAATGCTCCCTGGGAAACAGTAAACAAAATCAAAAACTCAACAATTAATCAAAAATAAACAATCAATAATTAGAGATTAAAAGTTATTCTGAAATGATGAGGCAGTTTTAAGAAACATATTTTCTCTATGCAATTCTATTAGTATTGCATAGTATTTATATTTTTTGTATTATTTTTTTTTACTTTTTTAAATAATGAAACCTTGAGTTCCTTTTACATAATAGTTACATCATCTTCTGTTACTCCCAAAATATGCTTAAATAACATTAATAGATATAATAAAATGGCCCATTAATATATTTATTATTGCAAATAACTAAGTTATAAAAAAAAAATAAATAGATCATTTCCATTTTCAAATTTAATATCATTTTTTTATATAAAAATTATGATTAAGCAATGGATGCTTATGTTAATTTTTTAACATAAATCAGTTCACCATCAAAATGGAATTTTTTTAAAATGGTTTTACTACATAAAATATCAATAAAAATAAAAATAACATGAATAATGCTTTGTTTTAAGGATAAAAAGAGATACGCTGCCTAAAATTTGATTAATATGCAAATACATTTTGGGAGTAAAAGTAGTGTTCCACTGAATTGATAGAACATTTAATACGTTTAATCGTATGTAGTTTGAGAAATCGTTCCACTTTGCTACAGGCTATGTCATGAGATGTAAGTAAACAAACACCCAATTAAGTGGACAGGAACCTCTGTCAATTAATTTCCCTTCATTATGAAGTGAATCGATAAATGAAAAGTTATTTTTTGTAACGCAGAAATTGTTTTTAGTTCCAAATGCCATGAAAAAATGAATTAGCAGTGTTCAAAGAGTACGAAACTGAATTACAATAACGAAATTATAATACATCACTGTATTCACTGCGTTTTTGGGTTAATGCACAAATATATTTTATATTTCTTCTTAATAGCTGTTTTTGTTTTAATTTTTAAATACTGGGAACTTTTGTTCATAGGTCATTCATCAATAAAATGGTAGATTAGCATATTCACCGTTATTCCAACAACGCCACTAGGTTACATCTACATGGTGCCTCTCTGATTTGGAGCAAACGCTATACAGCAATTCTAGGATCTCAAATCTTCGTCTCCTGTCTTCATTAATCCTAACAGAGGACTATTTCAACCTATACATTTATTCAACATTCGTCTTTTCTCCTGGTATCATTCTAAAAATAAACAATTAAATAAACTATTTTGAAATAATAAGGTAGTTTTATGAAATTTATTATTTTTTACTGGAGTTAAAAGCGCCAAACTCATTTTGCTGTTCAGTGGGACTAAGCTAGTCAATTGTTACTGTAAAGTAGAAATAAAACAATGGAGAAGACATTAATTGATTTTATTTAAAAAAACACGGAGATTAGATGGAAACTGCGAAAACATGTATAGAAGTCTCGCATGTTTCCAACATGACAAGAAATTTTTGGCAATTTCTTCTGAAAATATCTAAAAATATGCGCTTTACTTGCTCCCTTTTAAGCATTATTCATGAAGTCTGTGACATGAAAAACTCTATTCACAGAAATATAAAATTGCAGAAAAAATACAACGATTTAAAATATAAAATATAATAGTTTGAAATATCAAATTCTGGCATGATGAAATATGAAAATATACCATATTGGAATATGAAAATATATAGTGATAAAATATGAATATACCATCGTATTGAAAAGGTAGAAATACCTTCATAAACCGTGCATAAGTATTTTCAAACTTGCTTTTGTGCTATCTTTTTAAGGGCGATTTTTTAATGTTACAAATAAAAAAAAAAATCATAAATAGAAAATATAAAATTAATAAAAGAAGATTAAACTGACATCTGTTTTTATGCAGTTTTCTATCCGCCGCACAAATGTAGAATCAAATGATCTGAGATAAGTAGAACGATTAATACATTTAAAAGGAAAAAAAAAGCAACTTCTATTTTCCTGTGTGAATTGTAAATTACATTTAATCCCAACATAATTTAATTCAATCCCAATCCAAGATTTAATACTATTATTTATAATATTTATAATTTATACTTATTATTTATAATAACTATTCTAACATTATTTACTATCTGTTACCAAATGCTTAATTTGTTAGAAATACTAATCACTATAATTGTTGATGAATTCAAAAATTATCCTACTATTGATAAGAGAAAGATATATTTATGAAAGATTTGTGTGCTTAATTCGATATATATATTCTTGTGTTCTTAGAAATCATAATGGCATAGAGTCAGGATTTAATTTCTAACAAACTGCCAGCGAATACTGGAACTGGAAAATTACCTCTTTCTCTGACAAATTCAAGCCCGACTCAATGGCTTCTTCAATCCAATGCTAACACAGGAGCGCCATTTGTTTTCGTAATGATTGGCTTAAGCTGTCACGTAGAGTTGGCAAGAGGTTATTTGCATATGGCCGGGGGCATTCTTGCTTACGGTTTGTTTCAGCGAGGATTATTCTTGATTATAGGTGTTTTGGAATCTGAAGAGATCCATATATTTAAACCCCCAATGCATTTTAATGGTTAATTTTCACGTTTCAGGATTTCTACATCATATTTATTACAATTCTCCTTTAAATTCGAAGAGAAACCGAATACTTTTAAAATAAATAAGTTGACAAATTCTAGTGACCGGAATCATTTCCTTCAAATATTATTTTCATAAATTACCTATACTAAACGTAAACATGTGCGTAGAATGTTCAAATAATATTCATATTTCAGATAGATTATTTCCAAGAATTTATTAGAAATTCTTAAAAGAATAAAAAAATGTGGTAAGAGTTTTTGAAACACTATCACCAGAATAAATTTCTATATTAATATAACAAAAAAAGTACTACAATGTTAAATGATTTTCTACTAAGTTATTAAATTCAGTAGGTGTTACTTATATTTAACGTTGTATATTTGTTGATGCAAAAAATGTCATGTTTGTAAAAGAAAACCTTTATAAATTTTTATATATGATTATTGTTTGTATTTTTTTTTTATAATGATGCTAATAAACACAACGTTAAATCTTTTTATATTTTTAAAAGGAAAATTCATTCCCAGATAATGTTAATAATTTTGATCAATATAAAATTAAGGACAAAACATTTATTGGAAATCTTATACAGGCATTTTAAAGAAATGTCATATTTATATAAATGTCATATCTATATAAAACCTTCTTTTGCTTGTTGATAAATTCCTGGTAAACGGATTTCTAGCTACTGAAACACATGCACTAAGTTTATACTGTAATAGTGTCTAAAAATTGTTACTTTCAGAGAAAGCTCAACAATATCATTTTTATTTTGTGTCTGCGTCCGTGGGTATTTTTATTTTCCTCATAAGTAGCACTAATATGCCCAATCATTCTTGCAAATATTGCCGTTTAAAGAATTATAGCATTAGCAGATTGAATTTATTCTTTAGGAAAGTTATTAAAAATAGACATATGGACAGTTCATCAGGATACTGATATGAAATTCTCTCCTCAGTTGTAAAAAAAGTTTTTGCTAATATATACCACATAAATACTTTGCCTAAATGATGTACTTAAATCATGAAAAGCTTAATGCTTGAATAAGTTGATAACTTATTTTGAACTTTTGAAAAATATAAACACATAAGAATTTTAAATTAATATTTACAGTATTTCAATTCTATTGCAACTATTACAATTACTAAATATTATAGAAAGAAAATTTCCGTTGGATTTGGTAATAAGATAAAAAACTTATTTTTGGATATTTGATTGAAAAATAATCATTCAAAAACTTTTATGATGTTCAATTTGTTGTACAATCTCAATATTCATAAATTAAACAGTTTAATGTGCTATAAATGCACATTGCTATTACACGATAAGATATAAAAATATTTTAATAAAACATTATTTTTTTAAACTATAAACAGTTTTTAGTTTTCTTACTAGAGATAAAAATATAACTATTTTAGCCAAAAAAGTTTTCATTTCTTAATTTTATAACTATCAATAACTCATACGTAACTTTTATATCTCTATTAATAAGGTTTTAACTTTATTTGATAGTGAAAATCTCAAACTTTCTGAATATTTAATGTTTGTATTGTTATTACATTTTCCCTGAATATAAATTAAATTTTTCACAAGCATATTGATTTATTTAATTGGAAATTAATGAATAAAATGCAGGCTTCACAATATAATGTTTGTTATGCATTAATATTCAACTTCTGAACACTAAATTTAAAAAATGCCGTTTTTGACAATTACTAACAAAATTTTGTATAATTAATAATTTTGTATAATTGATCTTTTAACCGTTTTTCTTACAAAATTCATTACCATGCATAATGGAGAAGATATATCTTTGAGAAATTGGAAAAAATGAAATATAAATCACTTGCTTACCTTGAGAAAAATTTGGTGTGGCCTGCTTTCAAATTTCATTTAAATTCCCCAAGTCAGAACTCAGCTTACCTTGTTCGAATAATTAATTATGCATTCTTGCAGCGAAATTCATAAATTATGCATTTTGGCTGAAGCACAGAAAAGATATGATTGCAGTGTTCTAAAAACCATAAAAATTCTAACAACCCTATCTCGTAAAAATGTTTATGTCAATATAAGAATTCAAGCCACAAATATCCGATATTTCTCCACCAATCAATTTGGAGTGCGGACATGGGAAAAGTATAACAAAAAACCAGAAATATTCCCACTCATGAATAATTCATAATTCATTTAATCATAGCTTAAAATATGCGCTGATTCTTATATATTCCCAAACCTCATCATGGCGAAACATATATATATATTTTGAAAACTTTTCCTTTGTTGGGGAAGTCTCTTCAATGCAAAAGACTTTGGGTAGATTACTCTTTGTTATACTTTGCAATTTGCTTTCTTCTTGGTGTGTGTGTTGTGGTGGTGATGAAAGGCTTGAAGAAAAGTGAGTGGTGAGGGTTTATGCAACAGTGTCATTACGTGTTGCTGCATACAGGGAGTCATCGGTATAAAACAAGTTTATTGAAGAAAGAAGGTACTAAAAAACTGAATAAATGCTCTCTAGTGCATTTCGTTTTAGTGCTATTTTTCGTGCTGTCATTTCAAAAGCATTATTTTTTTGGAAAAGATTCATGAAAGAATCATTTCGAAAAGGCCATAACAAAAGGCGATGCTGAAGTTCAATAAATGTATTGCGTTAAGAAATTTTTGGAAGGTATTTGCATTAAACTCTGTTCAATTAACACTTAATATTTTTTAATTTACATATTTTTATAGAATGATGACTTTCTGGTTTAAGCACTTATCAAATAAATCTACAATTTAATCAAATTTAACCAAATTGCCACTTTTTAAATAAATTATATGATAACAGGAAACTATTTGAAATTACCTTGTAACATACAAATAGAGAATTATAATTTGACTACTAAAATTGAATACATTATAATGAAAACCACGAATGATTTTAAAAAGAGCGTTTTGATATAAATGACTGTAAAGCATTGATATGAATTGGTTGTCATTCTGGTTTTGCCAGAAAAAAACTTTTAAATTACAATAATAACATATTTGCAGTACATTTCCTTTACTTTCTTATATTTCTTTTTTATATTTCTTTTTTACTGTTCGCTAACATATTTATGGCTGCAAAGCAAGGAAGTTTTATTAAATATGAGGGAGTTACTAGCAATAATTTTTTATTATAACCTACAAACTGATAGTATATACACAGTCCAGTCACATTAATGTGACCACCTGTCAAAAGCCAGAATAACCACCTTTGGCTGAGCGGACCGCTGCGAGACGTGCAGGAAGAGAGTCAATTAGGTTTCTGAAGGTGTTCACTGGGATGTTGACCATGGCGACTCTAGTGCCGGGGCCTGCTGCTCTAGATTACGTGGTTGAGGATCCATGGAGCGAACAACCCGATCGAGGTGGTCCCACAGATTGTCCATTGGGTTTTAATTCCGGTGAGTTTGCTGGCCAGAGGAATACGGTAAACTCATCTTCGAACTACGCACATACACACTGCGAGCTGTATGACATCTCGCATTGCCCTGCTGGTAGATGCCATCATTCTGAGGAAAATAATTTGCATGTAGGTGTGGACATAGTCTGCAAGGACAGATGCGTACTTGCGTTGATACATCTGGCCTTCACCAATGATGAGTGCACCCAGTGAATGCCAGGAAAAGAATTCCCCTAAACCATAATGCTCCCTCCTTTAGCTTGGATCCTTCTGGCAATTGTTGCAGGGTGTTTGCTTTCAGATGTTTCACGCCGTATACGCCAACGTCCATCTGTCCGATGAAGCATAAAACGTGATTCATCGGAAAAACCTGTCACCTCTCTGTGGACGTCCAGCTTCTGTACTGGAGTGCAAATTCCAGCCTTTGTCGCCGTTGAACAGCTGTCAACATATTTGCATTAATCAGACGTCTGCTGCGGAGGCCTATGCATTGGCAACGTTCGCTGAACCGTTGTTGAGGACACACTCTTGGTAGCTCCTTGGTTCATCTGGGTGGTCAGTTGCTCAACAGTAGCACGTCTATTTTCCAGAACGCATCTCCGTAGCCTTCGTTCGCCTCTGTCATCTATAGCCCGTGGTGCACCAGATGTGCCACGCCGCTGATTTCGGATAGTGCCATTTTGCCATGCACGGTATACTTTTTACCACTGCGGCACACGAACAGTTCACAAAATTAGCCGTTTCCGAAATGCTTCCACCCTTGGCCTGAAATGCTTTTCGATTACGATTGAATTTCAATTTGATTGAATTGAAATCAAAAGGTGAAATAAATTTTGGTGAATTGATTTCACCTTTACGATTGAAATGATTTTCGATGCCCTAGGACATCCTTTATATACACTCTCTGCAATGTGCTGACACCTGCCTTTTGAGATTGGTTATTTCACGTTGATGTCGAAAGTAGGTGGTGGTCACATTAATGTGACTGGACTGTGTAGTACATAGTACTATATTCTATCAGCTGGACACATTACAAAATTATGCAATCAAAATAAATGAGATCGTAATCAAATATCTTTCTTAACTTACAACTTTAAAATATTATAAATTTAGATTAGAGGACCATAGATCATCGCAGTTTGATCAAGTCATACTGATTTTATGCTATTGGGAAAAATATAAGGAATTTTAGAATTAACAGCACTTGCTACACTTACAATACATGGCATAAAATCGAGTATTATTTAGATGTACAATGAGAAAAAAAGTGATTTCACATGAATATATTTGATGATTGAATTCAATATATTTTTACATTTTAAGAGTAAAAGAAATGTTTTTTTTAATGTCATCTATTTTTTAACTAATTTTGTATTGTGTACAATATTGTTTTGGGCTACCAGTACAGTATTGTTTTGCAAGACATTTTCAAATCCTTATTCTTTGTTACTTCTATCAATAATTCTTGTAACTATGAAAGTTTTTCCTGAAAATGAAAGGGAGAAACCCAACGCCCAATTGAAAATGTTGGCATTAAAAACATCTCAAATAAAAATTCTTTAAAAGCGTCCGTGTGTTAACAATAAGTAACTCATAGTGTTTTTATTTATTAGTAATTCAAAAAAAAAAAAAAGATGCAAAATTATGAAATGCTGTTATTTTGTTCAGAAAATGTTTCATAATAAACATGGTAAACATAGAACATAATATGATTTTTTAGGAACCCTAACAGAGATAAACAATATTTTAATAGAAAGGTTTTTGAAAAAAATCATTTTTGATTTTTAAAAATTTATGATATCATATTATTTAATAAACAATTGAAATTACTTTTAATATGTTGTATTATAAGTTTTTTCAGTGGAATTTAAAATTGTAAAAAATATGATCTCTTACAAGAAAAAATAAATTCTTTACATTGATATAGGGTACAACTATTAGAGGTTAATAAATTATAAGTTTTATTAGGCTGTATTTTCATTCTGAACGATTTATCTTTTTTAAAGAATATGTAATGAAAACTACAAGATTCTATATATCCAAATAAATGTATTGTATAAAGTATCATTTCTTTAAAAATTAGACATAAAATAATATATTCAAAATTTCAAAATTTATCTTCTTATATATGTGCTTTTGTACATGATTAGTAATTTATATAATGCTCAATAACTAAAAATGGAGAACATATTCTTCAATCTCATTTATTAGCCTTGATAATTTCAAATTATTTTTAATTTATCCATGGAGAATCAGTGTAGCATAGAGACACATAATTGAAGAGATTTTTAAAAATACATTTCAGTAATCAATGTAATACTAATACCATTGTTTATCACTATGATTTCAGGAGCTGTCATTAAAAGAAAGCAATATATTTCTGTTATCAGAGAAATATTGATTATTACTATGATTTAAGAATACTTCAAAGAAAGCAATACATTTATGTAATGAATACAATATTGGTGTCATTGTTTATCACTATGATTCCAAGATCTGTTATTAAAAGAATGCAATTTATTTCTGCTATAAATTCAATATTAATATCATTGCTCATCACTATGGTTTCAGAATCCATCATTAAAAGAAATCAATTAAATCATGTAGCGGTGATGTTTGAATATTGTATAAACGAAATGAAACAATAGTGGTAACAAAAATAGAATATATACGTATAAACAGCAGAATAGAATGTAGAAATGATGACAGTGGCACAAAAGAAAAAAAAAAAAAAAAAATCACGTGACAGAACCAGATTGTGTAATGGCAAAGTGAAAGATTCGGTGTTGACCATCAAGCTAAATTGTTTATTTCAACTATAAATGTTTCATTTATCATGCAATTAATGATCCCTAAGACACAGCAAACAAAATAAAAGATCTACAATTAATCATCCGATAATTAATAAAAAATTAACAATTAATAAAAATCAACAATAAATAAGAAATCAGCATTTAATTTAAAATTAATAATTAGCAATTTTGCTATTTTGAAATGATGATATAGTTTTATGTAGCATATTTTGTATATGCAATTCTATTAGTATTGTGGGTGCTATTAATTTTTTTTTTTTTATTCTTAAATGATGAAACGATGCATATTCCTTTTAAATAATAGTTACATCATATTTCGTTACTCTAAAATATGTTTAAATAACATTAAATAGACATAATAAAACAGCCCATTAATATAATTCTTATTGCAAATAACTAAATAATAGAAAGAAATAAAAATAGGTTATTTTCATTTACAAATTAATATCGGTTTTTAAATAAAAATGATTATTAAGCAATTTTTACTTATGTTTATTTATTAACATAAGTCCCTTATCCATCAAAAATGAAATATTTTTAAAAATTATTTTACTACAAAAATATATTAATAAAAATAAAAAAAATTCTTCTGATAATGATATATTTTAAGGATAAAAAAAGAGATATGCTGCCTAAAATTTGATTAATATGCGAATACATTTGGTTGGAAATGTAGTGTTCCACTGAATTGATTAACAATTAATATGTTTAATTGTATGTAGTTTGAGAAATCGTTCCACTCTGATACAGGCTATGTCATGAGATGTAAGTAAACAAACATCCAATTAAGTGGACAGGAACCTTTGTCAATTAATTTCCTTCATTATCAAGTGAATCGATACATGAAAAGTTATTTTTGTAACGCAGAAAGATTTTTTTAGTTCCAATGACATGAAAATGAGTTAGAAGTGTTCAAAGAGTATGAAACTGAATTACAATAACGAAATTATAATACATTACTGTGTTCACTGCGCTTTTAGCGTAATGCACAAATAAATTTCACATTTATTCTTAATAGCTTTTTTTTGTTACTATTTTTAAATACTGGAAACATTTGTTCATAGGTCATTCATCAATAAAATTAAATATTAGAACATTCCGCGTTATTCCAACAATGCCACTAGACTACACCTACATTGTGTTCCTCTGATTTGGAACAAACACTATACAGTAATTTTGAAATCTAGGATCTCAAATTTTTTACTCTTGCCCTCGTTAATCCTAACAGAAAAATATTCCAATCTATACATTTATTCAACATTTATTTTATATCTAGACTTTATTCTAAAAGTCAACAATTAAGTACATTTTTTGAAATGATGAGGCAATTTTATGAAACTTACTGGAGTTGAAAGCGACCAACTCATTTTTGTAGTTCAGTGGGTCTAAGCTAGTCAACTGTAACTGTAAAGCAGAAACAAAACAAGGGACAAAAATTCATTGATTTCATTTTTAAAAACATGGAGACTAGATGGAAACTGCTAAATCAGGTATAGAAGTATCGCATGTTTCCAACATGATAAGAAAATTTTGACAATTTCTTCTGAAAATATATACCAAAAAATACCCCCTTACTTGCTTCCCTTTAAGCATTATTCATCAAGTCTGTGACATGAAAAACACCAAGAAATATGTAAAAATTGCAAAAAATATAACTAATAAATAATATAAATATGAAAATATAATATCTTGTAATATCAAATTCTAGCATGATGAAATATGAAAATATACTATATTGGAATATGAAAATATATAGTAAGAAAATATGAATATACCATCGTATTGAAAAGGTAGAAATACCTTCATAAATCGTGCATAAGTATTTTTAAACTTGCTTTTTATGCCATCTTTTTAAGGGCGATTTTTTCTCTTACACATGAAAGAAATTATAAATAGAAAATATAAAATTAGTAAAAAAATGATTAAACTGATATGTCTTTTTTTTATGCTGTTTTCTATCCGCCGCACAATTGTAGAATTGAATGAACGGCTATAGTAAACAGTCAAATAATACATTTAAAAGAAAAATCAATGTGTATTTTCCTGTGTGAATTATTTTTTTATTATTTTTGTAGTAAAATAAAATAAGAATATATTTTTAAGGAAACTAATACAAACAGCAACGTCTATTTTCCTTTATGAATTGTAAATTATATTTATCTAATTCCAAGTTATAATTTAAAAATAACTATTCTGATACTATTAGAATGCACTGCTATTAATAGTAGTGAATAATACAATACTTACATTAAAACGGGTGAAAAACGTTTTGTAGCCAAATAAAATAAAAATATATTTTAATGGAAACTATTACAAACAGCAATGTCTGTAGTCATGGGTGAATTGTAAATGAGATTTCATCTCAACCTAATTTAATCCAAACCCTAATCCAAATAATCCATTCCCAATCCAAGATTTAATCCGATATCCATCTAAACCAACTTATAAATCAGAATAACTATTCTAACATTATTTACTATTTCTTAGCATATACTTAATTTGTTAGAAATACTAATCACTATAATTGTTGATGAATCCAAAATATACTACTGTTGATAAGAGAAAGATTTGTTTTTCAAAATTTGTGTGCTTAATTTGATATATATATTCTTGTGTTCTCTGAAATCCTAATGGCATACAGTCAGGATTTAATGTCTAACAAACTGCCAGCGAATACTGGAACGGGAAAATTCCCTTTTTCTCTGACAAATTCAAGCCCGACTCAATAGCTTCCTCATTCCATTGCTAACACAGGAGCTCCATTTGTTTTCGTAATGATTGGCTTAAGCCGTCACGTAGAGTTGGCAAGAGGTTATTTGCATATGGCCGGGGGCATTCTTGCTCACGGTTTGTTTCAGCGAACATTATTCTTGATTATAGGTGTTTTTTAGAATCTGCAGAGATCCATATATTTAAACTCCCAAAGCATTTTAATGATTAATTTTCACATTCAGGAATTCTACGTCGTATTTATTATAATTCTCCTTTAAATTAGAAGAGAAACCGAATACTTTTAAACTAAATAACGTGACATGTTCTAGAACCACATAATTTTCTTCAAAGATTATTTGTATAAATTACCTATACTAAATGTAAACATGTGCATGAAATGTTGAATAATATTCACATTATTTCCGAGAATCTATTAGAAATCTTTAAAAGATATAAAAACGTGATAGCGACTAACATAAAAGATTTCTTGGAAACACTATTACAAGAATAAATTTCTATATTAATATAACAAAAATTAAAAGAAAAGAACTACAATGTTAAAACATTTTCTAGAAAATTATTAAATCCAGTGAGTGTTAGTTATATTTAATATTGAAAATACGTGTATATAAAATTTCACTTAAAAGTTTCTGGTGGAAAAACTTTTAATGAAATTTTATGTTGGATTGTTGTTGTAATTTTCTTAGAATAATGTTAATAGACCTAATGTTAAACATTTTTTTTTTTATTTCAAAAAGAAAAATTCATTGCCACATAATGTTAACAATTTTCATCAATATAAAGTGCAAAACATTTATTGGAATCCTTACATAGTCATTTTTTAAGAAGGCATTTAATTATACTAATCCTCCTTGTGCTAGTTGATAAATAGCGGACAAACAGATTTCTAGCTATTGGAACCGAATCAATCAGTTTATATTGTAATATTCTATAAAAAATAGTTATTTACAGAGAAAATATTAACAATATCTTTTTAAAAATTTGTGTTAGTTTACATGGTTTTTTTTCTTTTTACCTCATATGTTGCACAAGTAAGCCCAAATATTCTTAAATGTAAAAAATTAACACGTTGGCAGACCTTCCTTGAGGGAAAACCACATACTGACAGTCCATCAGGTAAAAAGTCTTATAAAATTACACTACATAAATATTTTGCCTAAATGATGTATGTAAACCATGAACAGCATAATCTTTTAATTAGTTCATAACTTATTTTGCATTTCTTGAGAAATATAAAATATATATGAATTTTAAATTAAATATACAGTATTTTACTTTTATAGCAACTATTATTAACAGTAACCTTAAACCTTAAAAACCTTAGTTTTGTAAAAAAACTTAGTTTTGAAAATTTTGTTGTAAAAATAATAATTCAAATATATTCATGATGTTCAATTAATTGTACAATCTCAATATTTTTTTTAAAAACGAAATAGTTAAATTATTGAAAATTTACATTGTTATAAAACAATGTTATATTTTAAAACCATTTTAATGAAACACTAATTAAAAAAACCATGGAGAGTTTTTACTTTGTTTATAAAAAAAAAAAAAATATAACAAACAGATAAAAATAAAAAAAAAAAGAGTTAATAAGAAAGAAAAAAAAAATAAAATGTAACTAATTCAGCAAAAATTTTAACTTTTAATTTTATTTTTTTAATTGTCATTAACTCATGCACAATTATTATATTAATGAGGCCTTAACTTATATTGTTGTTAGCGAAAACTTCAAATCTTCTGAATATTTAAAGTTTGTATTATTATTACTTTTCATGAATAGTAATTAAATTTTTCTTAAGCATATTAATTTTAAATAATTGAATGTTTAATGCATTCTTCTGAATATAATTTCTGTTATGCATTAATATTCTTCTAATTTTTTCAACGTCTAAACTAAAAATTTTAAGAAATGCAATTTTGACAATTACTAACAAACATTTGTATAATTATTATTTGATCTTTTAACCATTTTTCATAGAAAATTCATCACCATTCCTAATGGAGAAGATATATCTTTGAGAAAATGGGGAAATGAAATATAAATCACCAGCTTACCTTGAGAAAATTTGGCATGACCTGCTTTCAAATTCCATTTAAATTCCATAAGTAAGATCTCAACTTACCTTGTTCGAATAATTAATTATGCATTCTCCAATCGAAATTCATAAATTATACATTTTGGTTGAAACACAGAAAAGATATGATTGCAGCGTTCTAAAAACCACAAAAATTCTAACAGCACTATCTCGTAAAAATGTTTATGCCAATATAAGAATTCAAGCCACAAATATCCGATATTTCTCCTCCAATCAATTTGGAGTGCGGACGTGGGAAAAGTATAAGAAAAAACCAGAAATATTCTCCTCGTGAATAGTTCATCATTCATTTAATCATAGCTTAAAATATGCGCCGATTCTTATATATTCTCAAACCTCATCATGGCGAAACATGTATATATATTTTGAAAACTTTTCCTTTTGTTGGCGAGGACTCTTCAATGTGAAAGCATTTGGGTAGATTACTCTTTGTTATAGTTTGCAATTTCCTTTCTTTGGCGTGTGTGTTGTGGTGGTGGTGATGAAAGGCTTGAAGAAAAGTGAGTGTTGAGGGTTTATGCAACAGTGTCATTACGTGTTGCTGCATACAGGAGTCATCGGTATAAAACAAGTTTATTGGAGGTAGAAGGCACTAAAAAAACTGAATAAATGTTCTCTAGTGCATTTCGTTTTAGTGTTATTTTTAGTGCTGTCATTTCAAAAAGCAAAATTTTTTGGAAAAGATTCATGAAAGAATCATTTCAAAAAGACCATAATAAAAGGCGGATGCTGAAAGTCAGTAATTTTATTGGGTCAAAAAAATTTTCGAGTTGTTTGTATTAACTATGCTCAATTAACGCTGAATAAATTTTTTGAAATACATATTTTTTAGGAAACTTTCTGTTTTATCGAATAAATGTACAAAATTTTACTCAAATATTAGCATATAAAAACATGTTCTATTTTTTTGAAGAATAATTATGTGATAACGTGAAACAATTCTGAAATTATTTGTAATTAAAATTTACAGTATTTCAATTATATTGCAACTATAACTAACACTAAATATCAGAAAATTGATATATATTTAGAATAGAAAATCGCACTTTGATTTTGTAATCTGGTCAAAAAAACTTAGTTTTGGAAATTTTGTTGTAAAAATAATCATTTAAAAACTTTCCTATGTTCCATTTATTGTATAATCTCAATATTCATAAAATTAAATATTTAAATTGTTATAAATGTACATTGTTATAAAATCAGGATCTGATATAAAAACATTTTAAGGAAACATTAATTTTTTTTTTTAAACAATAAAAAAATTTTATTTTACTTACTATACAAGAGATAACTAATTATTTCAGCAAAAAAAATTAAAATTTTATTTTATTTTTTTAACTGTTAATAACTCATGCATAATATTTATACCTAAATTAATGAAGATTTAATTTATATTAAATATTAAGGAAAACTTCAAACTTTCTAAATATTATTTAACGTTTGTATTATTATTAAATTTCCTTTAAAAGAAATTAAATTTTCTTAAGCAAATTGAATTTTTATAATTGAAAATTAACGAATAAATGGCATGCTTCTGAATACAATTTTCGTTATGCATTAACATTTATATATTTTCTTCATCTTCAACATTTAAATTTTAAAAAATGCCCTTTTAGACAATTACTAACAAAATTTTGTATAATTATTATTTGATTTTTAACCATTTTTCTACAAAATTCATTACCGTGCATAATGGAGAAAATATATCTTTGAGAAATTGGGAAAATTAAATATAAATCACCCAGTTTATTTGAGAAAAATTTGACGCGGCCTGCTTTCAAATTTCATTTAAATTCCCCCAAGTCAGAATTCAGCTTACCTTGTTCGAATAATTAATTATGCATTCTTGAATCAAAATTCATAAATAATACATTTTGGCTGAAACACAGAAAAGATATGATTGCAGCGTTCTAAAAACCACAAAAATTATAACAGCACTATCTCGTAAAAATATTTATGTCAATATAAGAATTCAAGCCACAAATATCCGATATTTCTCCAATCAATTTGGAGTGCGGACATGAGAAAAGTATAAGAAAAAAACAACAGAAATATTCCCCTCATGAATAATTCATAATTCATTTAATCATAGCTTAAAATATGCGCCGATTCTTATATATTCCCAAACTTCATCATGGTGAAACATGTATATATATTTTGAAAACTTTTCCTTTGTTGGGGAAGACTCTTCAATGTGAAAGCCTTTGGGTAGATTACTCTTTGTTATAGTTTCCAATTTTCTTTCTATGGCGTGTGTGTTGTGGTGGTGGTGATGGAAGGCTTGAAGAAAAGTGAGTGGTGAGGGTTTATGCAACAGTGTCATTAAGTGTTGCTGCATACAGGGAGTCATCTGTATAAAACAAGTTTATTGGAGATAGAAGTCACTAAAAAACTGAATAAATGCTTCTCTAGTGCATTTCGTTTTAGTGCTATTTTTCGTGCTGTCATTTTGCAAAGCATTATTTTTTGGAAAAGATTCATGAAAGAATCGTTTCAAAACGGCCATAAAAAGCGATGGTGAAAGTCAGAAATTTTACAGAGTTAAAAATTTTTCGAAGGTATTTATATTAAACTATGCTCAATTAACACTGAATAAATATACTCATTTTGAAGGATACATATTTTAGGGAAACTTTTTCTGTTTATCAACTAAATCTACGAAAATTTTAATAACTATATTTAATGCATTTAGTTTTAGTATTATTTTCTATTTTTTTAAAAATATTATTTTTTGGAAAAATTTCATGAAATTATTTGAAATAAATAACAAACGATGCTGAAAGTCAGAAATTTTGTTGAGTTACAAAATCTTCTAAATATTTAGAAATTTTATAAACTATGTTCAATTAAAACTGAACAATTTGATTTTTAAAAAACACTTTTTGCATGTATGTTTCTGTTTAAACACTTTGTTGTATAAATCTAATCATTTAAATCTTTCCTTTTTGTGTTCCATTTTTTCGTATAATCTCTAAAAGTATTCATTTTTTAAAATTAAATATTTAAATTGTTATAAATGTACATTGTTATAAAATCAGGAAATTTGATATAAAAATTTTAATGATAGCATTTATATTTTTTTTAAACAATAAAATTTTTTAAAATACATTTTTATACAAGAATGACTTTCTGGTATTATTGTAAATGTATTAAAATTTTATTTTAATTTTTAACTGTTAGGGCCTCATGCATAATTTTATACTCTAAATTAATGAAGATTTAATTTATATTAAATATAAATGAAAATTCAAACTTTCTAAATATATAACTTTTATTATATAAATTTCATTAAATATAACTTTTCTTAAGAATAATATTTTTTATAATTGAAAATTATTTAATAAAATGTCATGCTTCTGAATATATAATTTTCGTTATGCATTAACATTTATATTATTTCTCCATCTTCTGAACTTAAAATTTTAAAAACTGCCATTTTAGACAATTACTAACAAAATTTTGTATAATTATTATTTGATTTTTAACCATTTTTCCTACAAAATTCATTACCGTGCATAATGGTGAAGATATATCTTTGAGAAAATGGGAAAATTAAACATAAATCACCCAGATACCTTGAGAAAAAATTTGACGTGGCCTGCTTTCAAATTTCATTTAAATTCCCCAAGACAGAACTCAGCTTACCTTGTTCGAATAATTAATTATGCATTCTTGAATCGAAAATTCATAAATTATACATTTTGGCTGAAACACAGAAAATATATGATTGCAGCGTTCTAAAAACCAAAAAAATTCTAACATCACTATCTCGTAAAAATGTTTATGTCAATATAAAAATTCGAACCACAAATATCCGATATTTCTCCTCCAATCAATTCGGAGTGCGGAAATGAGAAAAGTATAAGAAAAAAAACTAGAAATGTTTCGCTCATGAATAATTCATAATTCATTTAATCATAGCTTAAAATATGCGCCGATTCTTATATAGTCCCAAACCTCATCATGGCGAAACATGTATATATTTTTTGAAAACTTTTTTCTTTGTTGGGGAAAGACTCTTCAATGCGAAAGCCTTTGGGTAGATAACTCTTTGTTATACTTTGCAATTTTATTTCTTCTTGGTGTGTGTGTTGTGGTGGTGATGAAAGGCTTGAAGAAAAGTGAGTGGTGAGGGTTTATGCAACAGTGTCATTACGTGTTGCTGCATACAGGGTGTCATCGGTATAAACCAAGTTTGTTGGAGATAGAAGGCACTAAAAAAATGAATAAATGCTCTCTAGTGCATATCGATTTAGTGCTATTTTTCGAGCTGTCATTTCACAAAGCATTTTTTTTGGAAAAGATTCATGAAAGTATGATTTCGAAAGGCCATAACAAAGGAGATGCTGAAAGTCAGTAATTTTATTGAGTTAAAAATATTTTTGAAGGCATTTATAATAAACTATGTTCAATTAACACTGAATAAAATATACTTTTTTTGGAAGGAGAGCTCTCAGGTTTATGCATTTATTGAGTAAATATACCAGATTTAATAAATACTCTCTAGTGCGTATAATTTTAATGATATTGTTTTGTGGAGTCATTTTTACAGAGTAATAATTTTGGAAAAGATGCATAAAAGAATTATTTTTAAAAGGCCATAGCAAAAAAATGCTGAAAGTCAGTAATTTTATTGAGTTAAAAAAATTTTGATGGTATTTATATTAAACTTTGCTCAATTAACATTGATAAAATACATACTTTTGGAAGGATGGTTTTCTGGCTCAAGCATTTATCGATTAAATCTATTTTTAACAATAAATATCAGAAAATGGAAATTACACTTAGATTTAGTAATATTGGGAAAAAAAAAATGGGAAATTACTTATTTTTGGAAATTTTGTTGTAAAAAATAATCATTCAAAAAATTGCATGATGTTTAGTTTAATGTACAATCTCAATATTCATAAAATTAAATAATTTTACTTGATATAAATGCACATTGTTATGAAGAAATTGTGTGTTGTAAAAATATTTTGATGAAACATTATATTTTATTAAAAATATAAACAGTTTTTTGTTTGCTTACAAAAGAAGAAAATTTAAATAATTCAGCAAAAGAATTTAAACTGTTAATTTTATTCTTTTACTTGTCATATAATATAATCTTTATGCTTATTCATATAATATTTACATCCATATTAATAAAGATTTAACTTTATATTGATATTAGCGAAAAATTCAAATCTTCTAAATATTTGACGTGGTTTTATTATTACACTTTCTTGCAAACAAATTAAATTTTTCTTAAGCATATTGATTTTTTAATGTTGGAAATCTATGAATAAAATGTATGTTACTGTATAAAATTTCTGTTTTTGCATTAATATGCATCTAATTTCTTGATCTACAAAACTTAAAATTTTAAGAAATGCCATTTAGACAATTACTAACAAAATTTTGTGTAATTATTATTTGATCCTTTAACCAATTTTTTCATACAAAAAGGATTACCATGCATAATGGAGAATATATATCTTTGAGAAATTGAGAAAATGAAATATAAATCACCCATTTAACTTGAGAAAAATTTGTTGTGGCCTGACTTCAAATTTCCTTTAAATTCCCTAAGTCAGAAGTCAGCTTACTTTGTTGGAATAATTAATTATGCATTCTTATATCGAAATTCATAAATTATACATTTTGGCTGAAACACAGAAAAGATATGATTGTAGCGTTCAAAAAACCATAAAAATTCTAACATCACTATCTCGTCAAAATGTTTATGTCAATATAAGAATTCAAGACACAATATCCGATATTTCTCCTCCAATCAATTTGGAGTGCGGACATGAGAAAAGTATAAGAAAACCAGAAATATTCTCCTCATGAATAATTTAATTCATTTAATCATAGCTTAAAATATGCGCCGATTCTTAAATATTCCCTAATCCCGTCATGGCAAAACATGTATATATATTTTTGAAAAACTTTTCCTTTGTTGGGGGAAGACTATTCAATGCGAAGGGCTTTGGGTAGATTACTCTTTGTTATACTTTGCAATTTTCTTTCTTTGGCGTGTGTGTTGTTGTTGGTGATGAAAGGCTTGAAGAAAAGTGAGTGGTGAGGGTTTATGCAACAGTGTCATTACGTGTTGCTGCATACAGGAGGAGTCATCGGTATCAAACAAGTTTATTGGGACAGAAGGCACTAAAAACTGAATAAATGCTCTCTTGTGCATTTCGTTTTAGTGCTATTTTTCACGCTGTCATTTTTCAAAGCATTTTTTGGAAATGATTCATGAAAGAATCATTTCGAATAGGCCATAACTAAAGGCGATGCTGAAATTCAGAAAATGTTTGAGTTAAAAAAAAAATTATCGGCGGTATTTATATTAAGCTATGATCAATTAACACTGAATAAATTTTTTAAAAATACAGTATTTTGGAAGTATGGCTTTCTGGTTGAACATTTATGGAATAAATATACAAATTTAATACAAATATAAGACTTTATTAAAAACATCCACCATTGTTTTGCTGATAAATGATTTGATAGCCTGAATTTATTCTGAAATTTTTTTGTAACATACAAACAGAGAATTATGGCGCGGCTATTAGAAATGATTATATTGTAATGAAAACTATTAATGATTTTAAATAGAACGTTAATTGTATGAAGAGTTATAAAGCATTAATATGAATCGGTTAAGTTGATATGGTTATAAAATAATGATATATTGTCCAAAGCATTTTAATAAAAAAAATTTATTTTTTAAATCTATCAACAATTTTTATTTTGCTTACCAGAAATAAAAATATAACTAATTCAGTAAAAAACAATAAATTTTCCTTTTATTTTTAAATGTCTATAACTCAGGTATAAACTTTACATCTATATTATTGGGGATTTAACTTCATATCGATATACGTGGAAACTTCAAGACTTCTGTTTTTTTAATGTTTCTATTATTATTGCGTTTCACTGAATATTAAATGTTTCTTAAGCATATTTTGTTTTATAATTTTAAATTAATGAATAAAAGGCATGCTTCTGAATATAATGTTTGTTTTGCATTAATATTAGTCTCATTTACTTCATCTTCTAAACCTAATATTTTAAGAAATACCGTTTTAGACAATTACTAACAAAATTTTTGTATAATTATTATCTGATCTTTTAACCATTTTTCATACTAAATGCATTACCATGCATAATGTAGAAGATATATCTTTGAGAAAATGGGAAAATTAAATATAAATCACACCGTTTACCTTGAGAAAATTTGACATGGCCTGCTTTTAAATTTCATTTAAATTCCCAAGTCAGAATTCAGCTTACATTGTTCGAATAATTAATTATGCATTCTTGAATCGAAATTCATAAATTATACATTTTGGTGAAACTCAGAAAATATATGATTGCAGCATTCTAAAAACCATAAAAATTCTAACAGCACTATCTCGTAAAAATGTTTATGTCAATATAAGAATTCAAGACACAGATATCCGATATTTCTCCTCCAATCAAATTGGAGTGCGGAACATGAGAAAAGTATAAGAAAAAACCAGAAATATTCCCCTCATAAATAATTCATAATTCATTTTAATCATAGCTTAAAATATGCGCCGATTCTTATATATTCCCAAACCTCATCATGGCGAAACATGTATATATTTTTGAAAACTTTTCCTTTGTTGGGGAAGACTCTTCAATGCGAAAGCCTTTGGGTAGATTACCCTTTGTTATACTTTGAAATTTTCTTTCTTTGGCGTGTATGTTGTGGTGGTAGTGATGAAAGGCTTAAGAAAAGTGAGTGGTGAGGGCTTAAGCAACAGTGTCATTACGTGCTGCTGCATACAGGGAGTCATGGGTATAAAGCAAGTTTATTGAGATAGAAGAAACTAAAAACTGAATAAATGCTCTTTAGTGCATTTCGTTTTAGTGCTATTTTTCTTGCTGTCATTTCACAAAAGCATTATTTTTGAAAAGTTTCATGAAAGAATCATTTCGAAAAAGGCCATAACAAAAGGCGATGCTGAAAGTCAGTAAATGTATTGAGTTAAAAATTTTTTGAAGCTATTAATATTAACAATGTTCAATTAACACAGGATAAATTATTTAACATACATGATTTTTTTATAAAGCTTTCTATTTTAAGTATTTATCGAATAAATCTACAAAATTTTAAATAAATATCAGCATATAAAAGCATGTTCTATTTCTTTGCAGATCAATGATGTGATTAAGGCAAACAATTCTGAAATTATTTTGTAACATACAAACATAGCATTATCACTTCACAACTAGAAATAATTATGTTATTGAAAAAATCACAATTTTAAAAGAACACTATTGATGTAAAGGATTGTAAAGCATTATTAAGAATTTGCTATCATTCTGCATCTGTTATAAAGCATTTCCGTATTCTATATTTGTTAAATTGCAATAATAACTTATTTGATGTAAATTTCCTTCCTTATCTCTCATTTTTTTATTAAAAAAATTAAATATTATGGACAATAATTAAAAAAAATATTTATGGATACAAAATATGCAAGTTTTATTACACACGGTGAATTTATTACCAAAAGTTTTTTAATTATTATAACTTATAGCACAATCTGTAATAAAATATATTAAGTACGAGAATCATTGGATGTATTACAAAATTATACAAGCGAAATAAGTGATATCGAAATCAAATTTATTTCATAGTTTGTAATGTAACTTTAAAATATTATAAAAACAATAATAAAATATTATAAATATAACAAAATTATTAGTGAATCCTTATTTTATCATAGTTTGCCCAAGTGATAATCGATTTTATGCCATGTCTTGTGAAAAATCTGAAAAGTTTTAGAATTAATAGTATACTCTAGTTACTTTACATGGCATGATATCTACCATTGCTTAGGTGTAAAACAAGAAACAAATGATTTCATATGAATATATTTTATGATTGAATTAAATATATTTTGATCTTGCATTTTAACAGTAGAGAAATATTATTATTTCAGTTATTTTTTTATCTAATTTGTAATGTGTCCAATAACTTTTTAGGCTGTCAGTACAGTATGTTGTTTTTGCAAGACATTTTCAACTATTTATTTTCTGTTATTTGCATCAATAGTTCTTGTAATTATGAAAATGGTTCTTGTAATTATGAATGAAAAAAACCAAAGCATAATTAAAAATATTGGCATTAAAAATATCTTCAATAATCATTCATTAAAAGCCCCAGAGTGTTAACAATAAGTAAGTAATTCATCGTATTTTTCTTTTTATTAGTAAATTTTTAAAACAAATGGCCAAATTATTGGATGCTGATATTTTTTACATAAAATGTTTCATAATAAATACAGTAAATATATAACAGAATATGATTTTTAGAAAGTATAATCGAGATACTCAAAATTTTATTAGAATCGTTCCAAACAAATCACTTTTTGATTTTTTTTTATTATCTCATGATATCATATAATTTAATAAATAATATAAATTACTTTAATATGTTGCATTATGCTTTTTTAATTTAAAATTGTAAAAAAAATATGATCTCTTTTAAGAAAAAGAAATTCTTTTTGCGTTGATTTGGAGTACAACTATTAGAGTTAATAAATTTTAAGTTTTATAAATCTGCATTTTCAATCTTAACAATTAATATGAAAATTACAAAATTCTATATATCGAAATAAATGCATTGAATGAAGTTTTACTTATTAAAAATTAGATATAAAAATATCAATTCATTATATTTCTTAAAGCAAAAATTCACTTACTTCAAAATTTACTCTTCTTTCATTGTTCAGAAATTGGTTCTTGTGTATGATTAGGTAATTTATATAATGCTTCACATACTATAAAAATGGAAACAAATTCTTAAATCTCATTTATTAGTTAGTCATGAGATCTTCAAATTATTTTAATTTATCCTTGAAGCTACCAAGTAGCAGAGATACACATAATAGAAGATATTTATATTTCTTAAAAACACATTTCTCTAATCAAAGCAATATTAATAAGATTTTTTATCACTTTGTTTTCACAATCCGTCATTAAAAGAAAACAATACATTTATTTAATCAATACAATATTAATATCATTGTTTATCATTATGGTTTCACGATCCGTTATTAAAAGAAATCAATTAAAATCATATATCGGTGTTGTTTGAATATTGTATAAAGGAAATGAAGCAATATATGTACAGAAAAATGTAACAGCAGAATATAATATAGAAATGATGACAGTGGCACAAATGAAAAGTAAATCGCGTGACAGAACCGGATTGTGTAATGACAAGAAATATTCCGTGCTAACCACCACGGTAAATTGTTTGTTTCAACTATAAATTTTTCACTTATTACCAAATTAATGCTCCCTAGAAACAGTAAACTAAATCAAAAGTCAACAATTAATCAAAAATCAATTTAATATCAATAATTAGCCATTAAAAGCTATTTTGAAATGGTGAGGAAGTTTTATGAAATAAATTTTCTATATTAAATTGTATTAGTATTGTATAGTATTTAATTTTTTTTTTTACTTTTAAATGATGAAACACTAGATGTTCCTATTAAATAATAGTTACATCATCTTTCTTTATTCCTAAAATATGTTTAAATAACATTAATAGACCTAATAAAACAGCCCATTAATATAATTCTTATTGCAAATAATAAAAATAAAAATAAAAAAAAAATGGGTCATTTTCATTTGCAAATTAATAACGTTTTTTATATAAAAATGATTATTAAAGCAATTTTTGCTTATGTTTATTTATTAACATAAGTCAGTTATCCATTGAAATGGGATATTTTTAAAATAGTTTTATTACATAATATATTAATAAAAAAAAAAATATCATGAATAATTATTTATTTTAAGGATAAAAAGAGATATTCTTCCTAAAATTTGATTAATATGCAAATACATTTGGGGTAGAAAAGGAGTGTTTCACTGGAACATTTAATACGTTTAATTGTATGTAGTTTGAGAAATCGCTAAACTTTGCTACAGGCTATGTCATGAGATGTAAGTAAACAAACATTCAATTAAGTGGACAGGAACCTTTGTCAATTAATTTTCCTTCATTATCAGGTGAATTGATCAATGAAAAAAGTTATTTTTTGTATACGCAGAACGCAGAAAATGTTTTTTTTTTAGTTCCGATTGAAAATGAATGAAATGAATTAGCAGTGTTCAGAGAGTATGAAACTGAATTACAATACAGAAATTATAATACATCACAGTGTTAACTGCGCTTTTGGTTAACGCACAAATAAATTTTACATTTATTGTTAATAGTTATTTTGTTGTTATTTTTATATATTGACACTTTTGTTCATGAGTTATTCATCAATAAAATGGACGATTAGTTCATTGAGCGTTATTCAAATAATGTCACTAGGCTACACCTACATGGTGTCTCTCTGATTTGAAACAAACACTATACCACAATGTTGAAGTCTAGGATCTAAAATATTCGGCTCTTGTCTTCATTAATCCTAACAGAACAATATTGTAACCCATAGATTAATTAAAAATACATTTTTTTCTTTTTTTCATAAATTTAATTTTTTTTCATTCTAAAATTCAACAATTAAATAAACTATTTTTTGCCAGTTTTATGAAACTTATTTTTTTTTTTTTTACTGGAGTTGAAAGTTTCAAACTCATTTTGCAGTTCAGTGGGACTAGGCTATTCAATCATAACTGTAATGTAAAAATGAAATGAGGGAGAAGACATTCATTGAATTTTAAAAATTTAAGTACATACACATATTTAAGTACTTTATTTTTAATAACATGGAGACTTGAGGGAAACTGCAAAAATCATGTATATAAGTCTTGCATATTTCCAACATGACAAAAAATTTTGGAAATTTCTTCTGAAAATATCTCAAACAAGAAATGCCTTTTACTTGCTTCCTTTTAAGCATTATTCATGAAGTCTGTGGCAGGAAAAACACCATTCACGGAAATATAAAAATTGCAGAAAAATACAACAATTTAAAATATGAAAATATAATATGTAGAAATATCAAATTCTGGCATGATAAAATATGAAAAATATACCATATTGGAATATGAAAATATATAGTGATAAAATATGAATTTACCATCGCATTGAAAAGGTAGGAACAGTACCTTCATAAACCGTACATAAGTTTCTTCAAACTAGCTTTTGTGTCATCTTTTTTAAGGGCGATATTTTACGTTACACATGAAAGTAATCATAAAAAATATAAAATTAGTAAAAAGAGATTAAACGGATATCTCTTTTTTATGCTGTATTATATTTGCCTAACAAATGTAGAATCGAATGAACTGCTATAAATAGTCCGATTAATACATTTAAAAACGGAAAAAAAGCAACATCTATTTTCCTGTGAGAACTATTTTATTTATTATTTTGCAGTAAAAAATAAAATAAGAATATATTTTTAAGGAAACTATTGCAAACATCAATGTCTATCTTCCTGTGTGACTTGTAAATGAGATTTAATCCCAATCTAATTTAATCCAATCTCAATCCTAATAATCCAATCTCAATCCTATAATAATCCAATCCTAATAACCCCAATCCAAGATTTAATCTAATCCCCATCTAACCACAATTTATAATTCAGAATAACTATTTTAACATTATTTACTATTGGTTACCATATACTTAACTTATTAGAAATACAAATCACTATAATTGTTGATGAATCCAAAAATATCATACTGTTTATAAGAGAAAGATATATTTATGAAAGATTTGTGTGCTAAATTTGATATGTATATTCTTTGTGTTCTCAGAAATCATAGTGGCATAGAGTCAGGATTTAATTTCTAACAAACTGATAGCGAATACTGGAACTGGAAAATTCCCTCTTTCTCTGACAAATTCCAGCCCGACTCAATAGCTTCCTCATTCCAATGCTAACACAGGAGCTCCATTTGTTTTCGTAATGATTGGCTTAAGCCGTCACGTAGAGTTGGCAAGAGGTTATTTGCATATGGCCGGGGGCATTCTTGCCCACGGTTTGTTTCAGCGAGGAGTATTCTTGATTATAGGTGTTTTAAAATCTGCAGCGATCTATATATTTAAGCCTCAATGCATTTTAATGATTAATTTTCACATTCAGGAATTCTACATCATATTTATTATTATTCTCCTTTAAATTAGAAGAGAAACCGAATACTTTTAAAACAAATAACGTGACAAAGTCTAGAGACCGGAATCATTTCCTTCAAATATTATTTTTATAAATTACCTATACTAAATACAAACGTGTCCATTTAATGTTAGAATAATATTCACATTTCAAATAGATTATATCCGAGAATTTATTAGAAAGTTTTTAAGATTTTTTTGGAAACACTATGACCTTAATAAATTAGTATATTAATATAACAAAAATTAAAGATAGTACTTCAACGGTTAAAGGGATTTCTACTATGTTATTAAAAAATCCAGTTGGTGTTAGTTATATTTAACATTGAATATATGTCAGTGCATAAATGTGTCTAATGTACACAGAGAATATGTGCACAAAACGGAATGTTTTCGAAAGTTTTTTTAATTTGCGTCGAATTTAAATAGAATAAAATAAAAATGAATTTTTATGGGAACTATTACAAACAACAACATTTATTTTCTGATGTGAATTGTAAATGAGATTTAATCCCAACCTAATTTAATCCAATCCCATTATCCTAATAATCCAGTCCCTAATCCTAATAATCCATTCCGAATCCAAGATTTAATTCAATCCCCATCTAACCCCAACTTATAATTTATTCTAACATTATTTATTATTTGTTAACATATACTTAATTTGTTAGAAATACTAATCACTATAATTGTTGATGAATTCAAAAATACCCTAATCTGTTGACTATTGTTAAAAGAAAGATATATTCTCAAAGATTTGTGTGCTTAATTTGATATATATACCTTGTATTCACAGAAATCCTAATGGCATACATTCAGGATTTAATGTCTAACAATCTGCCAGCGAATACTGAGTGGAAAATTCCCCTTTCTCTGACAAATTCAAGCCCGACTCAATAGCTTTCTCATTCCATTGCTAACACAGGAGCTCCATTTGTTTTCGTAATGATTGGATAGGGAGTTGGCAACAGGTTATTTGCATATGGCCGAGGGGCATTCTTGCTCATGGATTGTTTCAGCCAGGATTATTCTTGATTATAGGTGTTTTAGAATCTGCAGACCATATATTTAAGCGCCAATGCATTTTAATGATTAATTTTCACATTCAGGATTTCTACATCATATTTATTATAATTCTCCTTTAAACAGAACTGGGAGGCCGAATACTTTTAAACTAATAATGCGACATATTCTAGAGACCACATCATTTTTCTTCAGAGTTAGTATAAATTACCTTACTAAATGTAAACATGTGCATGAAATGTTAAAATAATATTCATATTTCAGATAGATTTGTTTCAGCGAGAATTTATTAAAAATATTTTAAAATATATAAAAACGTTGTAGCAACTAAACACAAAAGATTTCTAAGAAAAGATCTTGGAAATACTATGATCAGAATAAATTTTTTATATTAATATAACAAAAATTAAAGAAAGTTCTCAACGTTAATTCATTTTCTAAATGTTATAAATCCAGCAGGTGTTAATATTTAACATTGTATATATGTCAAAAGAAAAATCTTTAAAATTTGGGCATAGGAAATATGTGCACAAAACGGAATGTTTCATGAAGGTTTTTAACTAGCGTCGAATTTAGATAAATTAAAATAAGAATATATTTTTATGAAAACTATTACAAATAGCAACGTCTATCTTACTGTCTGAATTGTAAATGAGATTTAATCTCAATCCAATTTAATCCAATCCTTAATCCTAATAATCCAACCCCAATCCAAGATTTAATCCAATCCCATCTAACTACATAGAATTTAGAATAACTATTCTAACATTATTTACTATTTGTTAGCATATACTTAATTTGATAGAGATACTAATCACTATAATTGTTGATTAATCCAAAAGTACCCTACTGTTGATAAGAGAAAGATATATTTATGAAAGATTTGTGTGCTTAATTCGATATATGTATATTCTTGTGTTCTCAGAAATCCTAATGGCATACAGTCAGGATTTAATTTCTAACAAACTGCCAGCGAACACTGGAACTGGAAAATTCCCTCTTTCTTTGACAAATTCAAGCCCGACTCAATAGCTTCCCCATTCCAATGCTAACACAGGAGCTCCATTTGTTTTCGTAATGATTGGCTTAAGCCGTCACGTAGAGTTGGCAAGAGGTTATTTGCATATGGCCGGGGGGCATTCTTGCTTACGGTTTGTTTCAGTGAGGATTATTCTTGATTATAGGTGTTTTAGAATCTGCAGAGATCCATATATTTAAACCCCGATGCATTTTAATGATTAATTTTCACATTCTGGAATTCTACATCATATTTATTATAGTTCTCCTTTAAACTAGAAAGAAATCTGAATACTTTTAAATCAAAATAAGTGACATTGTTTTAAGACCACATCATTTTCTTCAAAGATTATTTGTATAAATTACCTATACTAAATGTAAACATGTGCATGAAATGTTAAAATAATATTCATATTTCGGGTAGCTTATTTCCGAGAATTTATTAGAAATCTTTTTAAAAGATACAAAAATGTTTCTGCGACTAAACTCAAAAGATTTCTTGGAAGCATTATGGCCAGAATAAATTCCTATATTAATATAACAAGAATTAAAGAAATTACTACAACGCTAAATGATTTTCTACTAGTTTATTAAATCCAGTGGGAGTTAGTTATATTTATGATTAAATATATGTCAATGCATAAACGTATTAAATGTGTACATAGGCAGTGTGTGCACAAAACGGAATTCTTAATGAAGTTATTTTAATTAGTGTAGACTTTAATACATTTGAAAAATTCTTTAATGTTTGTGAAAGTTTGCAAAAAACTTCAATTACAAAATATTTGAAAGCCTCATATTAAACAAAATACTTTTTAAAAATTTTTGTTTTCTAATAAATATTTTAACTTAACATTTTTCTTAGAAAATTTTCCTAATATTTTATGTATCTAAACATGATAATTGAATTTATTTAAGAAAATATCTCTTTCAACTAATTTAAAAAAATATACTTTAAATTTTTTTTTTTTTAAGAAAACCTACTACATTTTTTACACATTTCTTACATATAAAAATTTTAATCGGTTAGATTAATTTTTTTACATCAGTACTTTTGCTTGCTGAATCTATCTATCTATTTATCTATATCTATATCTATATATATATCTATATCTATATCTATATATATATATATATATATATAATATTTAATAACCATGTATTTATAATGTATAAATATATATTTATGTGAATGTGTGTATGTGTATGTTTGTTTTGGACGCACTTTATATAAATATAGTCGAATTGTACACAGCACATAGTGTGACAATGCATAAAAAAATCTTATGTGTTAAATACGTCTGCGGATTATAATTATCTACTTAAAAATGTACTTTTTAAGATACATTAAGGATATAATGGTTTAATAAGACAATGTAAATAAGGTGACGGTGACATAATTAAAATATATATTATATTTCAAATAGTATCCCGATATTAGATATTTGAATGCCACTTTTAAAAATTCAATTGCCATTAATTTTAAAATATATTGATCAAGCAGTGATTCCAAGACTCATTATGATCTTCAATGTGTTTTTTTCCCTACTGTTGTGTACTATTGTGATAAAAATATCTCAAATTTGAATTTATATATTTTTACATTTATATATATATATATATATTTGCATTGTATTCTATCAGACTATTTTATTCCTATGATTCTCATTAAATCATTGAAATAGCAATTATTATATTTTTAAGCAGATATCTTTAATATTCTTCATTTATATTTAAAACATATATATCCGATTTTAAATAGTGTTAGTCTCAATATTTATACTTGTTTGGATAGTCAATTAATTGAATAGCTAAAAATAATAGTTTTTAAAATGAAATATAATATCAGTTACAGGGTAGTAGAAAATAAATGCTTATGACTAATTTTTCCTGCTCTTCTATACATTCCTTTACAAACCAAAAACAACTTTCCTTTCAAATTACCAAGAAAAGCACTACATTATACTAAAGCGTTCATAACATAAATTTATTATAAAGCGGTATATGATTTATGCACATTCGTGTACTATGTTTTTTGTATTGTAATTCAATAGAGCGAGGATTATTCCTTCATTTATGTCCATGTGCTTCACACAGCGTGACGCTTTCCATAACCCCACCGCTTAAATGTCCGCGACCAGACGATTAGTTTAATAGGCCACCCTATTCCTTAACGCAGGCTATCAGGCTCTATAGCCATTACACTGGCCATCTCTCAGGACAAGTGATTGCCTTTTCTCCTAAACAATGCTAGATATCCTTTCTCCCCTTGATGAATGGTGTCCTCTATCTGTTTAGCCGGAGAACCGTACCATCCTTGACAGGATACAAGATGGACGATCTTCTTTAAGCAGGAGAGCATATCTAACGGCCCCTTTGCATTAAGGAGGCATGGCTGGTGTATTGTAATTGCTTGTTGGTAACGTCCAGATATACGAGCAAGAAAGATGATGGCAAGGGTGCAGAAAAAAATGATGGTAATAAAACAAGGCGTTATGTTACGGAAAGTCGTGTACACAAAAATTTGGTTTTTAATGAGGTAGGAAAAAATGTTTTTTTTTTTTAGAGGGTACGATTTATGGTTAAAATAATTGCGCCTGTGAATGATGATAGGCTATTAAAGATTCATAATTATGCTTTGGGGTCATTATATGTAAGAAATATGATTTAAAATTATGCATAATGAATAAGAGTATGATAGCGGTAAATGTCTTCAGCAAACAATTGAGTGAGATATGAAAGTGCTTGCATATTCATATTGTTGAAAAATTGTCTTGTAAATGCGGATTATTAAATGTTTTTAAATTTTGACTCAGTAAGTGTCTTCATTTTAGTTTTTATTCATCTTTTCTTTTCTTGGAGCAGAAGTTTTAAAGGTAAGTTTTAATCAGAAATTTAAGCAGACATTGTAATGTAATGTCCTTTAAAGGAAGAAATTATAAAAGAATCATACACTAAATGTATGGTTCTAAAAGGCATGCCTCCCTTTCTGTTATTTAAAATGAAATAATAAAAATAAATTTTATTTTTGTTTTAATTTCGTGAAATTTATTTTTATTATTTCATTTTATATAACAAACCTTTTAGCTTTTGATAACAGTATTGAATGTGCTTCTAGAGTCATTAGAAATCGACATACAGTTGTTTAATAACGAGCTATAACATAGTTTTATACAAAATCCACTCATTAAAAATTTTAAACTGAATTCTTGATAAACTTTATTTTTTTTGCTACATCCAAACAAAAAATCATAACTCTTAAAAAATTTAATGAACATTTGAAAGCATTTTTTAAGAAAAATTTAATGAATTATCATATTATTTGAATTATTATTATTAAAAACTTTACTTTTATTGTTATTGGTTAAAACTCTGTTATAATTTAGAAAGTTGTCATTATTTTGGCTCAGTAAATATTTATTTATATATGCCTGCATTTCTGGAAAAATATGATGTATTTTATATATATATTTAGTAATTTCTCCATAATTT
The DNA here is from genome assembly GCA_021605095.1 of Caerostris extrusa. Lineage (NCBI taxonomy): Eukaryota > Metazoa > Arthropoda > Arachnida > Araneae > Araneidae > Caerostris > Caerostris extrusa. The sequence continues at coordinate 56,960 of BPLR01013769.1, read as the reverse complement.
CTCCTTTAAAAAACTACCTTAAAAACTACTTATTTTTTTGTCATACTTTTAAAATTTTTAATGCAAAATATATCACGTATATATTTTTAATTTTCGTGTTTTTTTAATATTTTATTATTGGCTCTAACATAGTCAGATTAACAGTTATCTTTTAACGAAAATTAATTAATCGATCATTATTTAAAAATGAATATGTAACATCATAAAAGTATACATTTTTAGAGAAAAAAGTAACTTAAACGAGTTACTTAATATTTTCACTTCACTTAATCAAGTTTCAGACTTAATTTGATTAGTTTCTCAACTTTAATGAATCCACAAGGAAACACCTACAAGTTTCTTTTTTTTTTTAATAAAGCTTTTAAAAGTCTTATGCTATATTAAACATTAAGATTTCATTAACCATCTATAATTTAATAGTTCACAGTGTTTGTCAATGTATCAGAAAGAAAAAATGTAGAACTTTTGGGAAACTGGCGTTGATTAGGAACAAAACAAAATTAAAAGATATATTTGCCTTAACATTTTCTTATCTGGCTGCAGACTTGTCACTGTAACCGCTTGCAAGTTCGAAATAACTTTAGAGAAGATGTTTAATCGAGTGAAAGAGGCTTTTAAGAGTTGTAGTGCCGTAATTAATTTTAATGAGGCACTCCAAATGTTGATTTGTTATTTGGCAGCTGTAACATAAATCAGGTAGGATATTTTCTTGTGTTATTTAAAAGTGATGTACGTCATAAGTTCGCGATATTAGCATAATCGGTAAATCTTATGGAACTTTTCTTTTTTTCGTCTTTCTGTGTCATTAAGAAATTTAACTGTCGTAAAACTTTGAAGTGTAAAAATATATTTTCAAATGTTTTTGAAGTCTTTTTCGACTAGAGGATTATGTTTCACAGTTTTTTTAAGTTCTTTGTAATTGATTTATCTTAGTTTATAATAAAATAAAAAAATATAGTAAATTTTAATAAAAACAAGTAACTAATAAAAAATTATTAAATTTTCCTAATAACTATCTAAACTTTTGAAAGCACTAAAATGCTTCATAATTTAGAAAAATTATTTTTAAAACACATGCATTTGTCAAACAGAGAAAATGTCCTTGATTAATTTTGTAATCCTCGACATTGTAGAGAAAGTGTGTAAAACTTAAGTTACTAGAATATTTTAATTAAATGAAATGGACAAACATACTTTTGTCCAAGATAAAAATAAGTAAGTTTTAGGTAAATAACTTAGTATTTTGCTGTTAATTCCTTGTCATATTTAAGCACACTTTTTGGTATGTAATGATTTTCGTACATACCAAAAAAAAAAAATATTAAATTTTCTTAATACTGTCCTAATCATTTGAAAACAGCGCAATGTTTTATAATTTAAAAAATTATTATTTTAAAACATTTGCATTTGTCAAACAGAGAAAATATCATTGATTAATTTTATAATCCTCATCATTACAGAGAATGTGTCAAAATTTAAGTTACTAGAAGTTTCTAACTAAATGAAATGAAAAACACATTTTTTGTCCCCAATAAAAACAAAATAAGATTGTATGTACATAATTTGTGTATTTTGCTGTAAATTCATTGTCATATTAAAGAATATTCTTTGGTAAATAAAGTTTTACTATTAGTAAGTGCAGAAATTCACAAGGAAAGAAGGAAAAACTAAATTTTGTTCCCCTAATCTTTCTTAAATTATTTCTTATTTACTTTAATAAATATTTAATTTTTACTAACTAAATATTTATTTAATTTAATTTATTAACTTTTTAAACAAACCGTGTCTTTTAAAAACTAAAAAAATATATTAAACAAAAATATTAATTTTATAATATATGTTAAAAAGTAAGAACTGAATCCTTTTTTATAATTCAATATTTTTTTTTTATTATTTTGTAATACTATAATTTTTATAAAAATTGCTATATTTTTAAGGTGCTTTATTCATCATTCATCATTAGAATATTGATTTTTGCATTACAGAATTTTTGGGAAATGTAAATAAATATTAATTTAATTTAATTTATTAACTTTTTTAACAAACCGTGTCTTTTAAAAACTAAAAAAAAAAAAATATATATTATACAAAAAATATTATAATTTATATAATTTATATTAAAATAAAGAACTGAATCCTTTTTTTATAATTTTATTTTTATTAGTATTATAATTTTGTTAATTTTATTAGTATTTTCTTTTTTTATTTTTGTAATATAAATTTTTTTAAAAATGGACTATATTTTATCCCGAATTTGTGTAATGCTACCATTCTAAAAACAAGTAAACTGTCATACATTCATCATTAGAACATTGGCTTTACAGTACAGAATCCTTTGTTAAATGTAGATACAAAGATAAAAATGTACGTTAAATAATTTTTTTAATTTACCTTTTGAATGACAATGTCCATCAAATTTACACTGTAAACAGGGATAACAATACAACAAATTGAATACCAATGTCTGTTTTCACCTTAATGATGAATATGTTGGAAGAGCCTTAAATATTTATCGCTAATTTGACTCTAATGCTACCATTCTAAAAACAAGTATAAACTGTCATCTGTAAAAACCGGCGACAAATAAGATTTTACAACACTGCAATAATTTGTGTATTTTTCTCTTAATTTCTTGTCATATTTTTGAAGCATATTCTCCGGTATATAATGAATGGAAAACCGTTTTCACGATTTCACAAGTAAGTGCAGAGATTGTCTTGGAAAGGAATGGTTACTGTTCAAGCTGGTGGTGGCTTTTATTTGTTTTCATGGCATAACCTTTCTTAAAATATTTATTATTTACTTTATATAGATTTAAAATAAATATTTTATTTCAATGCTTTAATTTATTAATTTTTTAAGCAAATGATCACAGTGTCTGTTAAAAATCATCTCGTTCGTGCCCAAAATCCTGCAAAACGCTTTCACAATTATGGACGTTAAGAGAAAAATATTAAATTCCATAATATATATTAAAATAAAGACTCCCAACTTCATTTTATAATGCAATATTTTTTTTTTCATAGAGGCAATATTATTTTTATAAATATTTTTTTAAAAAATGGGCATATATTCTCATACATTTCAGAACATTGGTTTTCACATTACAGAATCCTTTGCGGAAAAAAATTGTGGCAACAAAGATAAAAAAATATACGAAAAATAATTGTTACTTTTTTGAATGACCTTCCTTCAGGTAAACAGCAATAAAACAAATTGAATACCAATGTCTCTTCTCACCTTAGTGACGGAGAATGCGTTGGAAACGCCTTAAATATTTATCATAATTTGACTCTAATGCTACCATTCTAAAAACAAGTAAACTGTCATTTGTTAATGCCTGCATTCCGAATTTTTATGCAAAAGAGCATAAAGACGGGCCTTCTTCAGCTTCCTTCCGCCCTTTACTTTAACTATCCACATAATCCACACAAATAAGGAAAAAATGAAGTACCGGTTTTCCTGGCACATTCATTGCACTCATATGCGCACAATAGAGTAGCATTCAAATGTTCTTTCCGGTAGTTTAGTAAATGGGATGCTTTCTACAATGGCTTTTCTAAACTGTTTCCTTTTGTTTTGAGCCATTCCCTGGGGTGCCCTTTGGAATTTTCATCGGTTAACTTCGATGGTAATTTGTTTTCTTTCGCAAAGGAAAAGAACATTTTTCTTTCCGGCAGACCCCTTTTATTTTCCTGTCTCCCGTTTTCTTCCTGTTTTCTTTATTTAGACTAAGTTTCATTCTTGGAAAAGTAAATAAACAAGTGTTAAAAAGGATTTCAAATTAATAAAAGAAGAAGTTGAAATGATCAATGTATATGAATTCGATTATGTTTCGTATCTCGAAATTCGATTACCGATTCCTCTTAAAAATTTGATTGTTCTTTTTCAGAAAGAAATCGATTCTTTTTTAAACAATCACTTATAAAATGATAAGAATAAAAAAACAATATTTCTTATTATTTTAACCATAATTATAACATTTCGGATAAATTTCAACTCGTGTTAAAAGGCTCGCTTTATAACTACTTCTTACATGATGAAAAGTATTTTGAGAACTAAAAAACATGTCTACCTGTTTGTTACCTGTCTGCTACCTTGCATGTCCACTTGTCTACCTGTTTGTTAGCTATTGAACAAAACAAAATCCATTTAGCATTGCATGGTATTGAAGATTGTAATATTACAATACAAGAATAAAAAAAAATATTTATGAATATTTTTTATAATGCAAAACAGGTTAAAATTAAAATATCATATGAAAGTTAAAATAAAAAATATTCAATGGGTATTGCTTAGTAATTGAATCTTGCACCATGCACCATGCTAACATGGAGTTCTCAGATAATTTGAGAAGTGAATTTTTTCATTAATAAGAAATCAATGGGAAGTTCAGTAAAATAACCGAACTGAAAATTCTAGATGCAATAGATGGCTTCTTTTGCTATACAATAGTTGCCTTTGTGTATCACTTAGGTATTCCAGAAAATTCCCTCTAATTACTGAAGGGAAGAAGACATTACATTTCGGAGCGACTTATGGTTTTAGCTGTTTTTCCGTATTGTATGGAATAAAACCAGAAATGTACCACCAAATTGTCTAACTGTTGCTGACAGCAACTTACATGCGCTGTCGAACTTTATCCTTGCTCTAAAAGCAGTGATTCTAATGAACACTATGAACGAATTTGAACATGAGATCTCCTGCAAACTAAAAGAAAGCTTTTCCCACAGTGTCAGGAACTAGCCTTACGAAAGGAATATATCTGGTAAAATAAGTTTTTCCTGGAGTTATAAGAAGATTATAGAACACAATTTATAACTTTCCTTGGATTATTCATTTCAAACTGAGGTGACACTAGGGTGCATTGTTTATTTACGATCTCATAGTAAAAAGTCAATAAGTTGCCCAGTTTAACGGAACAATGTTTTGAAGAGTAAATTCTGTAAGCTGTCAAGAGCATTTATCAAATACAAATGTTCGATTCATTTTCATCAAAAAAAAATACAACACTATTATTAAAGGTTTTTCAATGATTTATTTGATTAAAAAGAATGCATTTAATATGATTTTTTTTTTTGCAAATATACTGCGACCATTATATATTATCTACAAACTCATTTCCTTCAATAACAAACTAAAAACAAACCTTTTTGTTATTCAAAGAGGAATGATATAAAAAACTGAATGTAACTCTTGACTCGATACTTGTTTTTCCTACCAGATCATCTATATAGAGTTAAGGCATTGTTGGTTAAGACTTTTCCAATAAAAAGAGAGATGATAATTCTCGCTGGAGAGACATTCAACCTAACATCAGAAATAAAAACAACAATACATGAATTTAATTAAAAACTGTAGAATAAAATAGGCTTCAACATCTGGATTATACCTCTTAAAAATTTTTTGTAAATTGACTATTGTCTACTGATTTTAGATGTAATGTTCAAATTGAATTAGTTAGATGTTAAATAAATTTACAGAAAAAAAAAAACACGCACACAAATGTTTTACCAAAATATAAAATATATATTCATAAAAAATATCTGTTTTCAAATTTTTAAATAAATTAAATAAATGAATAAATTGACAAAAAATGTTCTCTACCAATGAAAGGTTTTTAAAAAATTTTCACTGTAATTATACTTTCATCATTATTTTTTTCATTGCCCTAATTTAGCATGAAATCAAAATTAAGGATAATATCATTACCATCACTTATAATTTTTCCTAGAAATAAATTATAATTATTATAATTTATTTATTTTTTTCTTTTGTAAACTAACATGGAGTGGAACTAACATGGAAACTAACATAACAAATCATTTTTTTTACTCAAGCATAATTAATTGTGTATCATTTTTGAGTGAACATAAGTCTATTAACATATTTATAATATTTACTAAGTGTTAGAAATAAATAAATGTAGCTTGACAAATTATCAATTCCCAGAATGTTACTCATTCAATAGGACTTTATACATTGTTTTTAATATTCTTAAACAGTAATCTTTTCTACAATACATATTTAAATGAAATAAGAATAACTAAATTTAATTAAGAATTATCAAGCAATTCTCGATAGATACAATAGTTTATCAATGCTTTACAGAAAAATTATTTTAAGTAATATTATTGATGCGATTATATGTCAAAAGAAAGAAATAAATTTAAAAACATTTTCCCATTTCATTTCATAAAATATTCAAACAATTGTTTTAATAAAATTTGGTATCCCCTTTTTATTTTTAAATTAGTTTATTAATCTGTTTACTCTACATTCATAATGTCAAACTCTACAATTTGTTGCATTATTTTTTTGCTTGTTCAAAATAATATATCCATAACATATTCATTTTTATTCACAGCACTAACTTACATACTATTGTTTATTTAGTAACATACCAGATAATAAATCATGGAAAACCATTTCTTCCTGTCAAAATATCTACAAAAAATAAAAGAAGAGAAAATTTGAATGGCTAGTTTCAGTCAAAATGAAAATAGTTTATACTCTCAGAAGAAAAGTGAAATGAAATTTATTTTTCCCTACAAAAACAATAGCCTTATTCATTTTCATTCGTTGAGTAAACAGAGTGTTTCTGGATAAGAGTTTTAAAAATTACACCAAAATGCACCTGCTTCCTAAAATAGGATGCTAAGAAAATATGTTTTTCATTTTGTGAAATACTGTTTTTCGAAGTCATTGTGTATTTGGATGTGATTTATTGCCAGGATAACACAAGAGTATTTAAAAAAAAAAAAAAAAAAAAAAAAAAAAATTTTGATATTGTTTTCTGAATTATAGACGATATAGTTTATTTACATCGTCTTTGCCATATGTGATATTTATGAATATTTCAGTAATCCTATTTGATTTGAAATCTGACAAAAATCTTATGTATTTTTAAGATAAGTATATTTAAAATATTTAAAAATATAAAAGCACTTTTCCATTTTAGAATAAAAGCAATTTACACATTTATTATTAACAGAATTACTAAAGAAAATGCAGATCTAATGGTTTACTTTTTGTACTGAAGTTTTCATTTATTCATGTATTTATTTAAAATTACAATACCACATGTATTTTAAAAATTTGCTTCATTTTGAATGGAATAATTCAAGATAATTACTGCAAGAGCACCCCCTGTGGCGTTCAGGAAAAATGGTCAATAGGCTTCGAGACTCTCACCCGAGCGAAAGTACAGCGCAACCTGTATTCCCGCTGAAAAACGTTTAGTTTACAATCTCTCAACCCAAGAGAAAATATATTTGACCCCCTGCGTAATAGTTGGCATACAGACTCTCACCTGGTGAGGGAGTATATTTCGCACATCCAGAGTATTAGGTTTTTTGCTTAGAAGTGGAATCCTTCCAGGAATTTTTAATTATATGTATTTAACGGCTTTAAAATATTGTCTGTCTCTAATTGTTTGTGTGCGCTGTTTGTGAGTTTGTCAATGAACTTGTCTCAAGTCTCAATCCAACCACACCCAATTACAATCCAGATGCACAATCTGCACACTGGAATGTGGTTCCCGATGTTTAACCGTTAGCCACAACACTAAAATTATATTATAATCAATATTTCTAATATTATAATAGTTTTGTAAAAAAATTATGCCAAGGAAGTACATTAAAAACAATGATGCTGTAGAAAAAAATTTAAAACATACTTTGCTTATTTTATTTTTAAGACCACTAATGAAATATAATTTTAAAATTTTATTGAGCAAATTATTAATATTTGAATTTCATTACGTAAAACATGAAAGATATGACCACGTAAAGCATGAAAACATTAATATAAAACCAATTTATAAATATATAAAACATTGGGGAAAACACCCCCGTTCGTATCTGTATTATATTAGCATATTCCCTACACTTCTATAACAACTTCCATGATTAAAATCTATATGAGTGACATAAGTTAATCTAGTGTTTGAGTTCGGAATGCAGTTCTGTCTTTTAAATGAATACGAATAATTTTTTTCTTTAGTGTCTATTCATGGCGCTATATTTATATTTCTATATTTTTAAAATAAGTCATTTATGTATTTTATGAATACTTTTTATATTTTATTTATAAAGGCATATATTTTAATATAAACTGATCTTGAATCTATTTTCAAAATATATGGAATTTTTATTAAGAAGAGAATATTTTTTTTGGAACCGAAAGAGGTTGAAACAAAACTGGAAAATAGAAAAAGTAATTTCTATATAAAAACTAAAGTCTTCAAAGAAAGTTGATACCTCCTGGATATTTTCATTTATTTATTTTGGTGTATATTCTGTAAATGTTCTTTTGTAAAAAAAAAAAAATTAAAACACCAAAAGATAGATCAAAAGTACAAACAATAAAAGGCAGTGTTTCTTAGAGGCTTTGATTGATTAACAATACAAACACATTAGAGAAAAAAATAGGTTTTATTGAAGCAATTCAGAATTATTATTTTTTTCTAAAATATTTTTGGTGTTTTACAGCTGGAAAGATGTTAAAATTATTTCTAAACTTTTTTAAAAGTCAGTAGATTGCATGGTAAATTGATTGGATATTCACCACAACTTAGAGGATTTGCAAGATTATATAAGGCGAATTGTTTTAGGCAGATAAAAAACAATAGTGAGACCGTTCAATTGTAAAAACGAGACATACAATGACAACGTTGAATTTTTTTCGATTTTAAAGCAATGGCAGTGTCTGTAGTTCGTATTATCAGAATTCTTTTATTCGAATACTTTTCTCTTAGAGTGCTAATGTTTCCATATAGCCTTTATAGGGTCTAAAGAAGAAATATCATGTGTAAGAAATCTTAAAATTAGAAAGGTCTCTAAAAGGTCTCATGTGTAAGAAATCTCGTCAAGAATTAATGAATAATTAAGTAGATAAACCTTAAAAACAATAATAAATAATACCAAAACATGTTTAGAATGCATTTGTTAGTTATTATTTAATTAATACCAAATAGCTAAAACTAATTAATTAAAGTCATATTATAGTCATTTTAATTCGTAGTATTATAAAAATTTTGTTTTGCTACTAACTTATAATCTGGATTTTTAACAATTGTGTATATTTTTAGAAATAAAATTTTTACCTAAAAAAAAAAAAAAAGAAAAATATATTGTAAATATAATGTTAATTTTGTATTTCCATGTCCATATTTACTATTATATTACTTTGGATTAATTTAAACCTTACCGTTATAAGATATAGTGATAAAACAATATTTGAGTTTAATAGTTAAATAGAGAGGAAATTAAATAACTATTTCTAATTTTATGCTGTCGGTTAGTCATTTACAACAACAACAAATTTTTGAAACAATTTAGTACACAAAAAACATTTAATTATTGATATGATTTCAGTATTAGATTAATGATTTCTATATTTATTTCTCAACCTCAATTTTAAATTATTTTTAACTTTCAAATTGCTATAATATAGAGAAACCATAAAAAATATTTATAATTTATGTTCTCCTTTTTGTACATGCTGAACCTAAAAATGTCCATGAAATCATCAAAAGACAGGTACATTTTTCTGACAAAAGGATTCTCATTTTTGTTTGTTTTGTCCTCATTAAAATAGCGAATTAAGTTTGTTATTAGTCATCGTAGTTTTTATTAAATGTGTGGCGAGTTTGTTAACAAGAAACTTATAAAGAATTTAAAGGTTGTACGGTTGTACTTTGGAAAGCGTAGACTCCAACAAATAACGCCACACAAGATATGTTAAGTTTATTTAGAAGATTAAGTGCAGATCTTTCAGGTATTCCAGTGCATATGGAGTATCCTATGCTTTGCAAAAGTGCTATTATGTTATGAAAAACATCAAAGATTTGAGTTTGGTGGAACCTTAAAAATATTACTTCCTCTCTATTGCATACGAAATTATGCCTTATAAAGCAATTTTCAAACCAAAGCAATCTCAGAAATTTAACCTTGCTATTAGTACAATAATGAATGGGGTGGGGAAGGTTTGAGTAGTTAACTTGGTCCAGTAAATCCGTAAAGTTAATTGTTCTGTAGTTGAAAACTCATTTTTTTCTCTAAAATAATTAGATGAAAGGTTTAGCTGTGAAAAAACGGGAACGCACACTCTGTATTTATTATACATAATAAACACGTGAAATACATTTACAGAGTCCTATTAAGCAAGTTCTATTAAGTTAGTTAGGCATCCTCTCATCAATTCTGAATTATCTCACTAGACTGTTGAATCTATCTCTCAACTTACACACTTTCTCTTTTGGTCTATGAGTATATATATAAAAAACGAATCCCGTTGAATATCCTCCATGAAACCTGTTTTGAAAGAATGACCTGTTGACCTTGATCTCTGCCCGTTTCCTGTCCCTTGCTTTCTCTCCATTGGAGGTCTGCCTGCTTCATCCAACTTTTCCGGGAGGAAAAAAATATTTGAGGTTTTCTACAGAATGTTCTTCTTTTTCTGTCCTTTTGTTTGCTACATAATTTTTATAGGAACACATGGTTTGGTCGCTATAAAACCAAACTTTTCTAGTGCCTATTCAAAATGCACTCTTTTTGCCAGAAGCAAAATGTAAAGAAAATGTTTTTATGGACAAAAAAAAAAAATTGACGCAAGGCCATAACGTTGAAATTGCAATAAATTCGGAAAAAAAAAAAATGTTTAGACTGCGTTTAAAGAAAGTGTTTTTAAATTTCTTGAAAATTGATATAGTCTAATTACGAAAAAAAAAAATCAAATTATGTGGAGGAAACTTGAAGAACTCTATGTGGAATACAAGTCTTGAAGGCTCATTTTCTACTATTGTACTTTAGCCTTTTTTCTCTGAAAATGCTGATTAAATAAACGAAGATAAGTGTTGCCCCCCATATATATTTTAGTGAAAAAAAAAGGATAATCTTTATGATGTAAATGTGATGGCAGATTACTGCTGTCCTTCTATCCATATGTTTTGCATAACAAGAAACGCTGCATCCTATTTATTACCGACAGAAGAATAAGAAAATACAAATATTTAAATTACTATAAAAAGGGTTTCATCGAGGACATTCAGGCTAGATTGATTTTCATATATAGAGAGAGACTCAGAGATCAAGGGATTGAGATTAGAATGAATGTTGAGAGATAGAGTCAACAGTCTAATGAGATGATACATTTACCACTTTTATAAAAATTATATTGAGAAAAAATGGAATTATTGATGAATTTTATTTTTGTTTCTTCTACTTTCTGCACTAGTATTTAGCATTATAATAATGATATATTAATGAATTTTGGTAAAAAGTGAGTCATAAAAGAAATGAGATTGAATAATTGGAATCAGCTTCCCAAAAAATATGAGAATGTAACCATCCTTTTCTACATCTATCAACATCTACTGCAGGGTATCAGTAGCACATTTTACATAATAACTGGACTTCTTCAGTACTGGGCCAGAATTTTCCTGTGTGGTTGAATGTCACATTTTAATTTTAATTTTGTATTAACTTTTGCTATTTTTCAATATATATATAAATATACAATAAATAAATGTTATATAAATTTGGGCAATCATAATAAACCGTATTCCATACTTTCACAAAAAACATTTTAAACAACGAAAAAGTTTCTTAAAATTATTTTTCGTTTGATCGTATAATTTACATAATTTGTATGTAATTTCATTTACAATACATTACGTATGTTTTTATATAAGCACTTTTAAATAGTTAAAATAAAAGAGTAATTACAGTAATAAAATAATAATATTAATTGAATTGATATTTAATATTTTTTTTTTTAGTTTATTAATAATTTTTTGCAATACTTTGCTCTGTTTTATTAATTAAATAAGTCTTTTGTTAAACATTTTACTTTTCTTAATAACACAATGGTATCAAACCAAACAATTATAAAATCAAAAAGGATAAATAGGTTTTTAAATTTCATTGAAATTATTTTAATTATTTTTCATTATTGCAATAGTTTGTTTAAAGTATAATTTACAAACTTTTTAAAAAGCAAATGGATAGATTTTGTTTTCTTCAAAGACAAAATACATGATTAATCTCTTAGAAAAACTATGCAGTCTAATGAATATCATTAAAAGAATTCAATATTTAAATTTACTAAGCCTTTATTAATAAAATAAATCTTTATTTCATTACGTAAATATTGCATAATATTAATAAGTTTTTATAAATTAAAAGTAAAATAGAAGTAGAAAGCAAATATCTCTGTTACAAAATATATTTATTTAGTTTTTATCTTTCAACTTATGTGCATGATTCAATTCAAAATTTAAACAAGTTTTATTTTCGCATATCTCATTTTTCTAAATCTAGAAAAAAAAAAAAAAAAAAAGTTTGAAAATGTGCTTTGATGATTTAGTGAATACTTTCTTTTATAACATGTAACCCTTTTTATAAATATATTTTTTTTATATAACATTTTGAAATATGTTGAATAGGAATTGAAGCAAATATCAATTTTCTTCTCTACTGAGGGTTATTTTTAATGAAAATATATGAATTTTTATAACGACAAATAAAAAAGATATTCAATACATAAAGAATGTTAAAAATTTGCTTAAAAGGTCTCTAACATACATATATATTGGAAAAAAATTATGATTGTAATTGAAATCGTTTAGGAATTTTTCTTTGTTAAACTCCTTTTCAAATTTACTAATAAAATTTACAACCAATTTTGAGATGTTAGCTAATAATTTGGTTGATGACTCAGAAGCTCTTAAATTCTGCTTAAGACTTTTTTGTATCAAGGATAAATAACTCCACATGCATAGTCAAAAAAGAAAACAAAAAATATAAGTGGAGGCCAGCGCCCGATAATGTAAGTTCCCTACCTGCGTGGGCGCGAGCTGACTGGAGGAGAAAGAAATGTAACACCAGCAGTGTGCGTTTGGTTGTCGAATAAAGAGATGTGTTTTTATAGTCCGCTAGGGCAATGTTTTTTTTCTAAGACCATTATATAATTAAACTGAAAAGTTCTTTTAAATTTGTCCTTGAATATTTCTACTTAAAATCTTGTACTTGTATATTAATCGTTGTAAATTCAGCGATAATACAATGAATTAGCAATATTAGTTTTTATAATGCACTTGAAGAAATCTGAAAGATAATGCAATGAACTTTATGAACAATTTTGTAAATTTGCAGAGATTTCCTCAGTATTGCGAATATCATTTGTTGTGTAATTATGCTTTAATTTATATAATATTTTAAAAAAAATTTTCTGATCTTAAAACAGTTCAATTAACGTTTGGCAAAGAAATTAACAAATAATCCGTGTTTTTAAAAGATTAGTTTCATCTAAATATCAACGTAAGTTTGATAGAATATACCAACGCATGTCTTTGTTGTTTAAAAATTCTTGAATTTAAATGCAAAATATTTATATTTCTGAATTAAATTACACAAACGATGAATGGAAATAAATTAAAGTAATGCTTACCAGTAATAAGAAAGTAAATCATTCATAGAAAAGAAATTTGTAGAGTAAAATAACGTAAATATTAATAAAAATGTCTTCTGGTACTAAAATTTTGTGTACATTTAAAAATGACTTTTTTTTTTAAATTAAAAGTTAAAAGGCCTCATAACCTAATTTGGCACTAAGATTTAGAGCTTATAAAAAGCTAATTTATAAAAAATATGATTTTTGAATATAAATCACGACGCCATGCTTTCTGGCATGCATGATAAAATTGACAATTATAAATGATTCTTCAATAGTTTATAAATTTCGAACTTCAGTAGTATATTAATTTTGATTAAACTATTGGAAAAGTATTAATGAAACCAAAGCAAAATTCGTTTAAATTCCTTAAAGAAATGGTAAAAATTGACTTCAAACAAAAAAAAAACAAAAAAATGGCACATCACATACTTTTAAGAAAAATTACAGAGCCATTACAAAGATTAATGACTTCAAATCAAAAAGGTTCACATCGCTGTTTTCCATAGTGTAACTAACTGTAGCAGCATCCCAGTCATTTACGTTAATATTTAAATATGTCAGAAGTCCTAAGTGATCTAACATCAGTCTACTTACGAAAATACTTAAAGTGCTATTGGTAACTGTGGTAACCGTCTTTCAACCTGAGAAAACCTACTCAAGCAACAGTGTCGTTTTTATGTCCTAACCGAAAGTAAGATTAATGGTTTTTAACAGCAGGTAAAAGCAAAGGGAAGACTACCAGGACTACCATTTTTAGAAAGAAAATAAAATCTCTCCCACCATCCTAAAGATTAAATCTTCGTGATAAATAGGATCATTTAAGTTATAAATTATTAATAGTTAACTACGCATAAAGTGAACTCTGGAAGAAAAAAACATATGACTTATGATTTGGCCATATAAACTGTTTGTCAGGTCCATACATCAAAGAAAACCATATTTAAATCTGGAAAAAAAAAATCGAGAAGTCTAGAAAGAAAATACCATATTTATAGACCTCTAAAGTTCTGCATTTTAGTGTTTTGAGTTTACATTGTGCTTTAATTTTTTCGAGTAAATATTAAAGCTATAAATATTCGCAATATATACTGTATTTTATAATATTGTACTATTTATAATTTTATATATTTTTATAATATTAAATTAGATTATTTCTATGAAAATAGAAGTATTTCGTTAATATGAAGGAAAGGTTAATTTTTTTCAATTATTTAAGAATAATAAAATTTTAAATGGCAAAAATTATACAAAGAAAAATATATATTTATTTTCTTTTCTTTAGCGAATGAAAATAGGAAATAAATATATGTTTTAGATTATTGCATTTTCTTATCATGAGTAAAGAATAAAGATAAATAAGGGAGTTTGTTTTTAATTATTATACGGAAATATTGACATGATTTATGTTCCTTCTCAATTTATATGAATTAAATATCTGAAAGATATATCTATTGAATTTGAATATATTTGATTTTCTATTATCAAGAGCCAAAACATTTGACCACCTGTCAATTATAAGTTGGCCCACCTTTTCAACCCTCCTTGGCATGGATGCGACAAGTCCTTTGTAGATGGCAACAGATTGTTCACCAGATGTTTAAGCAACTGTCAAAAATCAATTGATTCTTTGAATTCTTTATATCCCAGGACATCCCAAAAAATGTTCTAATTGCTCCGGTGAGTTAGGCAAGGACATTAACTTTCAGCATCATGTTCCTGGAACCACTCCAACACATATTTAGCTGGAAAAACCGGACGTTCTCCATTGGAACATTCCAATACAAAAGGGGGCAGGGTAAGGGGTTAAAATCAACATAAATACATTACTATTGTTACATACAATTCCATTTATTTTGTTTTATTCATATTTCAGATTATTTTCTTAAAAATAACAATAAAAATAAAAAAAAAACAGCAAAAATAAAAAATTCATCATTAAATAAAAAGTGTTTGGCTATGAATAGTGAAATTTAAAAAACGATAATAATACTTAAAAAAAATATTTTTTTTTAATTCTCGCATACACATAAATGCACGTACGTATAATTGTGCATTCCTCCTGATGATATCCATTACTTATGCTCTGTTTGATGTAGTTTCAATGTAAGACAGACATTAAAGATTAGAACAGATTATTTAATTACACACTATGCTGTCAATCAGACGTCTATTACTCAAACCATTAAAATCACCAATGCGTAAGAAGAAGTTTTAGAAAAGTGATCCAAGATAGAAGAAGCGAGACTTAAACTGAAAACAGAACCGAAAAAAATTTGGGCTGACAATAAATTATCTTTATAAATAGATGAAAGGTCAATGCTTTATCATATAATAGTTCATTCAGTTACCATGGAGTTAAAATAAATTTTATTGAGTTGTTGCAGAGAAAAAGCCGTGATAACCATTTACTAGGCGAAAGCACTTCAAAAATTACATTGTTCACAACCCTTGTCGATTCTCCTCAATTTGTAGTCGTTACTAAAATAAATGATTGCTAACAAGTGCGACATTCAAATGAAGATAAATTATTGGCTGACTAAGGATCGTGTAGGGAAGAGCTGAGCAGTGCCTATGCTGACTAATGTATACCTGCCATAAGGGAATGAACAGAGTGAATATGTAGCATGCAAAGTTACCTGAAAGGTAACAAAAACACTTTTCCCTTTGTCTGAATATGTTAATTGCTATTCGTGGGTATATGTGCATGATTTAGGTACGTAGTCATACATATTCCAGAACTGAGATGTGGAAAATCGTTACTCAGAAAGCTGCAAACCATTTAGTTTCCCATAATCTGGATCTTCAACATTTGTGCAACATTTTTCAAAAGAAAGTTTGATTCATCGATTGTTAATATCAGTTCAAAAGTCAATGAAATTAAAGAAAAAAAGTCAAAATTTATTAATCACGATTTAATATAAAATGAAACACTCTAATCATCTGTTTAAGGCATGCTTTTCTTTTCAGGGTTATTTTTGCAATCCAAAAAAAACTTATATAAGCGTAACTTAATTTATGCCTCATTCGTGGCTTAGTGACAAAGCGAGCCGCTGGTGAGTATTAGGGTGGAGGTTCAATCCGTTGGCTGCTTTGTTGTAGACACTGTTTCAAAACATGAGAAGATTCGATGGCATTTGTGATGATCAGCATCTTGCCTCTTTAGTAGGACTACCTGTGGGAGGTTTCCGGGTTTTCTCCCATACTATACACAAATGCTTGGTAGTTAATTTCGAATGTCCTCCCGAAAAGCACTGCCCTACTTCTTCAGCTTTACTGAGCCAAGTCAGACTTCTACATACGAGTGCTCGAAACAACAGAAGTTGACCCTTCCTTTCCTTTCTTCCATGAGACCACATGTATTCTTGAACTTCATGTAGATATTGCTGTCTACCAAATGGGATATGAAACAACAACTTAATGTATGGCATATATGGATTTGTTTTTAATTTTATTTATGTTTGATGTCACTGAACAAAATTATTAAACTGTAGATGAAGACTATAAATATACTGTATATGATGACTGTTTTAAATCATTGTAAGAAAAATTTTTTTTGTCTAAATCATATTAATATAACAAATACACAAACATTTTTAAGAAAATAAAACGGATTACTATACATCTGTATTTAAAAAATAATTTTTATACAGATTTTAAAAGCAAAAGGATTAAATAAGAACGGAGGAATTAATTTTGTTCCTTCAATGTAAAAATACAACGTATCAGTATTAACTTAATTATTAAAACAAACTTTGTGAATAAATTTTACTTTGCAAATGCACTTTTTTTAATGAGTTGGCTGGTAGAAAGGAGATAAAAATAATAATAAAAAAAAAACCGACAAGTGATAAAAAAAATATACGTCAGAAAAAAATAATTAATGCAATTAACTCTAAGGGTAATAAATAAATTTTTCAATATTTAGAAAAAAAAAACATGTTTTTTTTAAAAAGAAGGATAAAAATCGTATTTATTTTTATTTTATTCTCAAAGGCTGCCATTCTACAGTTGAGACACATTAATTCCCGTTCTTCTTTCATAAGTAAACATTTAATAAAAAAAAAAACTTTTCTCATGTTCTTTGCATAAAAA
This sequence comes from Caerostris extrusa, assembly GCA_021605095.1. Taxonomy (NCBI): domain Eukaryota; kingdom Metazoa; phylum Arthropoda; class Arachnida; order Araneae; family Araneidae; genus Caerostris; species Caerostris extrusa. The sequence goes on along the minus strand of BPLR01013769.1, from coordinate 39,410 downwards.
TCATGAATGTAATTTGAGTTAAATATTTATTTTCTACTTCCTTGTATGAAATGATTGTTATCTTCAAACTTGAAACAGGAAGTGGAAGAATTCTGAATCAACTGCAGCGGGATTAAGAAAACTTCATTTTTTTTTTTTTACTGGAGTTATTCATACGTTTTATGAAATATTTATTTATACATTCCCTGGAATATGTAGTGCACCGAGAAGGAATTACCAAAACAAATTGAAATTTAAATGTAAAATTACAACTTTAAAATAATTAAATGAATACAAAATAAACGCAAAAAGATCATATAATGCAGGAAAAAAATATACAGGGTGATTATAATTAAAGTACCATTTTCAAAATTCTGTAAAAAAAAGAACCACTAGTCACAATGAGTTCAAATTTGAACTGAAGATACTTGAAGAAAAAGGAAAGAAGGTACATCATCAAAAATGTTCCAAAGAATATTAATAGATGGCGTTGTAAGCGGCAGAAAGAGAATGAATTCGGCCGCCAGTGATATTTTGAATAGAAATTACAACATATTTGGCATTAGTAGCACATTAAACCAACTGTAGTGTGTTCAATATGCTTTATTGTTTCATTTTTTGACGGAAAGAAATGACATCCAAGTCATTCAACAGTCGTGACACTGTTAATGGAAAAGCGATCCACCACGCAATATCATACCAAATTGGATGGGAAAAATCGGTGAACTTTTTTTTCTTTTTTGATGCTATACCGTTTCCCTCTTTTCAAGTATCTTCAGTTCAAGTTTGAATTCATTGTGAAGAATGGTTCTTTTTTACAGCATTTTGAAAGTTTGACTTTAATAATAATCATTTTGCATATAGGATCTAACATCATGTTCGGCCAGTTCTAAACCAACTTTTCTGACTTTTAATTTCAGAATTGTTGTTAGCGTTCCTTTAATTTAACTATTCCCACACTACTTAAGTGTGACCCAGAAATTCTGACAAATTGTAAACAGGATACAAATCTGACTATCGAGAGGGAAAAGAGTACATCAATGTTGATGCGTCAGTTTTGTGACATTATAGGTGTTTACATGCATGATAAAAGCAATAATTTGATTGAACATTCCATTTAGTAATATGCGGTAAAATATGTGTCTAAAGGAAGTCATAAATGCATAGCAGACCTGTTACGGAATTATAAACCAATAAAAACAACTGTGGGAACGGTAAAAGCTCCAAATACAGCAGTATCTAAACGTTGAGCATTGGACATCCTCTGGTTTAATTTCAGAAATGCTGTTAGTGTTCCTTTAGTTCAACCACTCCCACGCAGCTTTAGTGTGGCTCAGAAAATTCTGACAAATTTTGAAGAGGATAAAAATCTGACTACCGAGAGGGAAAAGGGGTACATTTCACTATTGATACAGCAGTTTTGTGACATTATAGGTGTAAAATGTATGATTAAAATGTATGTAAAATGTACGTTAAGAGTATTATTTTTGCTTGAATATTCCATATAGTAATATGCAGTAAGATACAACACATGTGGTTAAAGGACGTCATAAGCGTGCAGCAGATCTGTTATGGAATTCCAAACCAATAGAACAGCTGTCGGAACGTTGTGCAACTCCAAACAGTTGGCAGTATTGATACATTCAGCATTGACTTCCAGACACGTTTACGGTAGTCATCAAAATCGAAATTAGAGAGTTTTTTGCATATCGTATTTTTATCGTCCGATATTTTTTCTCTAGCGCGCATGCTCATAGGAAGCATTATTATAGATACGTATGCGCAATTTCCTATGATCATGCGCGGTATGGAGAAAAAAATATCGGACGATAAAAATACGGTATGCAAAAACTCTCTATAGTACCTCAATTTGTCACTAGAACGGATCTGTCTCCACGCTATTCAAGCCGCGTGAATCACGATGGGTTGGTATCAAGAACATACACATAATGGGCGTTGCTGTAACAAATGACAGCCAGGCAACTTACAACGGTACAAAGAATTACAGATAGTGTTAGCGTATTTTTATAGAGCTGTATGGGCGCTTGTCTATCTTAAGACAGCTTCTGAGCCTGTGATTCCTATGTGTGAACTCACTCCTAGTTCAAATACTTCGTCACAATATTGCGGCCGTGGGGACTACTCTAGGCTGACCACCTAACCTATATCATTTCAATATTTTTTTTCCCTCTCAACTGCTGATTTGAGCTCAGATGACGATGTACACACAGTTGGTTACAGAAACGGTTATACCGTTACAGTTCATACAGAACGATTGGACACACATCAATGCACTTTCTGCTAGTCTTAAATACTATGTGATAAATTGCAATTTCAATTATTTGCAAACGTATTTAAAAGGAACTTTCATGCCTAGTTCTGTAACTTTCCACCTCCTTCTTTATGAGATGTTATCTCTCTCATTTTCTCTATGTTAATCATATTAATCAGCTATTTATTTTTAATAGTAATCATAAAAACAGAAGTGTATTTTTATCCTCATGATCATAAGTTTTGAAAAATATGGAGAAATTTAATTTACTATTAAGTATATAGTATTAGTTCTTATGGTATTTTTAGTCTTTTGCAAAGAAAATTTGGTTAAAAATTGTTTTGTGTGTGCGTATAAATTTTTAAACTAATTAATGTGTAATTTAATTTAAAAAATAGATTTTTATCAAAACTTTAATATTTAAACGGCATGAACAAGAAAATGGCGAATACACAAAGTTTATTGTAAAAGCCCGATTACTCAATTGACTACATGATTATAGAATTTGGGTATTTATTAGCTAGTTAATCGCTAACTTGTGATTCCTCGAACTTTCATTTCTTTTCATTGCAGCTTCGAGAAATATCCGACAGGTAACATCTGCAAACACATCACAAGTCGTTCATCGGTTTTTTATAGTTCAGATACACCTTTTTACAGAATTAAAGCTTTTATATTTTTTAGATGATATAAAGAATTCAAAGAACATATGATTATAAAGCCACTAAATATACTTAATTAATATAAATATTTATAAAATTTTTATAAGGAATTTTTTTTAATAATATTAATCATAACAACATGTAAATTTAAATTCTGATTTTATTTCATACGAATAAATAAAGATCGTTATAAGTATTTTTGTATCCTTGGTTCCACCTATAACCGTGTTTCTCCTATGCACTGCAAGAGCGCGCCTTGGTGTTCCAGTGAAAAGTTCAGTAGGTATCGAACGTCCGCCCGAGAGGACGTACTGCGCACCTGGCGTTGAATGAAAATCTCTCATCCCGAGAACTAAAAGCGGAATCATTCCACTCATCTTGTAGTGTATATTGTTAAATATGCTACATGCATGTTAAATATAGTTTATTTTGGTAATTGTGTGAGTCATAATAAATTTGTTATTAGAATTTGAACTCGTTTGACCCCAAACAGACAAACAGCGACACATCTGCTGCATTTTTTCAATACTTCTATTAGTTAACACTCTCCATATATATATCTTGTTCAAATTTTCAATCGTTAATAAAATAATTTTTATTCATCCACTCAAGTTCAGATACATTTTTTTGAACCTGTAGTGAATGACACTTGATGTTGATACAGTTTATTCAAACATTAATTCATTAATTAAATTTAATTAATTAATTAAAAATTTTTAGATTTAAGTTGTATATAAGTCTACCAATAGATGACTCCAGATAAAAATAAAAAAAATTAATGAAAATTATTTATAAAGGACTTTCTGCAATATAGTGAAAAAAAAAGTAGGAATTGACTTTACATTTTTTTTTTTTATATTACTTGTTTATTAAATAATTAGTAAACATTTTGTACATTATTTCACATCTGAAAGAAGCATCATCTATTTTAATGTCAAATAAACAAGTTTCATTAAATATTTTCATTTTACTAATTTCTTAAGAGGAAATTCCAACGAAAGCCATTCTAGTCAAGAAATGATTAACAAAAATTCCAGTGCATCTTTACTTAATACATTGCGTTACATTCCAGATGACTTAAGCAATTCTTTAATGATTTTTTTTTTTTTTTTTTAATCGAAGACTGTAACTATTACACTAAATACTTTTACCAGAAAAAAATATTTTCTGCAATCACGGCTCTGTATTTTGAATTGAGGGACCTTTTCTTTCTAAATGGCAGAATAGTTTTCTATACAATAAACAACTTGGAACAGAGAAGAAGAGAGAACAAAAAGAATTTAGAAGTTTAAATTGAAGAAGAGAGAACTTTTTAGTTAATGAATTTTTGTCTGTATGGGTTTTGCTGTTGTATTATGGTGTATTCCATTACAGTGTATTGCTTCCATTACAAACATTAAAAATCGTTAATATAACAAATAATAAAATATTATATAAAAATTGTTAACGTTTTTAATATCAGTAAAAGAGTTATTCCAATAGAAAATTCAATCGTTTTTATCTTACTGGATTTTTATGCTTTCTCTTGAAAATAACATATAAAGAGATTGATTTAGTGATAGGAATAGAGTTACGTAGAAATTTGTGAATAAATTTTAATTAAAAAAAAATATTTCATAGATTCTGTAGTATGAAAACAAATACTGATTATGAAAATATAGAAAAAGATAATTTTAAGTATGATACTTAAAGGAATATTCAGTCTACAAACAATCTTTATTCATATATGCGATCGAAAATGTAGATGGCGCAGTTATTTAGAAGATCTAAAACGTTGTAAAGGAATACAGTTAATTCACTAACAAAGATTTATTTCTATGAATTTGGTTTTTGTAGTTGGGCCGTTAAAATAAATAAGTTGGTAATGACTATTCAGACAATTTTTTGAAATATTATATTGATCAAAATGGTGGAATTCTATACTACGAGGTATATATCTCAGCGATGAGAGTTGAAAATAAATTTAGCTAAAGGACAGGAATTTCTACAATGGAAGTTTTGGAATTGCTTAAGATGTCTTATTATTGTGATAATCTAAAATGTCTGACATTTTAATTTGAAGTTATTTGCCTATGAAAAGTCATATATGTTGCAAAATACAGTACATCAAAAGGTTTTGCTCCAGTTTATCATGAAATGTGAAAGAAAAGAATAAGAACCAAGTTTTCACACTTTTCTGCCCTCTACCAAGAACATAATGAAAAGACTTTCTCACATGTGGATTTTTAGGGCCTGTCGTCTACTTTGACAATGGAGCTCTTTATTACACAGCGCTTTTCAAATTTTAGACCCCACACGTATAGTTTGGAAACCCAACGCACAATTCACAACATCACTCTGTCTTTTTCACTATGTCAAGGCGGGGATTTCATCAGACTACTTGAAAATTCAATTCAATTTCATATAAATACAGGTATAGAAAGCCCGTACTGCTCTGGTATGTAACGCATTAGGATTCCAAATTAATAGAATATGGTTCAAAACTTGGCAAGCGATGTAAAACGGAAAGGTTTTGTACCTAAAGTAGATAAAGCGAAGGAAAGACTGGAAAGTCGTTCCTTTAGATTTATGGAGGAGAGGGTGAAGATAAGAATACCCAGATGCCACTAAAAGAGTACTTTTTAAAATCAGTGGTACAGTGTAGATGTAATGCAGCAGCACTCGTGGTACATCTTGGGTAACGATGAATACTTAATATATATGCTTTTGTAGTAGCAAATAAATTCAGGTCAAAATGTGTCATTCAAAAATAACTGCAACTCCAGCATTTAATAAATCCATTGTAAACTTTTCTACTTCACTTAATCGTTTGTTTAGTTTAAGTACTCTGTATAATATTTTCTTCCAACAGATTTTCTTTTCAGAAGTTATTTATCTTTTGAATAAATGATGTTTTCCAATGAATTTAATGAATATATTACTTGTTGTAGAAATATTCAAAAGATAATATACATTAGCAGATATATAAAGTTTTTCATTAAATGAAAATACTTAACAATAATGAAATGGAATCCATTAAAATTATCATAAAATAACTACCCTTTAAATGATGATGAATTGATTTATTGTTCTTTTATTATGCTTCTTTCATTAATTTCATCAAGCCGAATTAGCATATCTTAATCAAACTGAATGGGCTTTATAATGGAATTAACTATAGTCCATACCCACCATTTTCAACTACCAAAACGTTTAGTAAATTCATGTTGTTTTTCAAAAGCGATAATTTAAAAATAAAAAGATATTATTTCCCAGTCAATTTTTAAAAATGTTCTTTTTCAAAGAATTGTTTGTTTTCATACGACCACCTTTATTATCGAAAGAATGTATCTTTCTAAATTATTTTCTTCATGGCTTCTTTCCAAAAACAATATTTTACATAATGTTTGTGTCTAGAAAATTGTTTAGTTAGAAATATGACCAGAAGTAATATTACTCTCGGATAAGTATTACTTACCTCGATAAACATTACCAAATTAATGATTATTTTATAACTCCTGAGTTTGTTACCATATATTTTAAAATAGCTATAATTATTAAACTCTGGAATATAAGAAATGTATTACTATAATAATTCAATAATGAATTATGTTTATTAAGAAAAAAAAAATTCCAGTTTTAAATAAAAATTTTAACATAAAATGCCAAGACTTTCCATGGTTACTGTTTAAAATATTTAAATATAAAAACACCAATTAAATACTTTATATTTTTTATTTATGCCTCATTTTTAGATTGTCCATGATCTTTATTTAATTAATAGAAACATTAATTAATTGAATATTTGTACAGAAATATGTATGTAACAACAAAAGTAAATGAAAAATTGAACATAAATAAATAAATATATACAGAAAGTAAGTAAGGTAGTAAAGGTCTCTCCATAGTTAGAATGAAAATTAGATTTTTATTATTAATTAGGCCATACAATTGAGTTAAACTAAATTTGTATATGGATTTAATTTTCCTAGGTGGTTATGCATAGTTTAATAGCTGAATTGCCTACGTTATTAAACAATGTGATTTCTCAGAACTAAAGGAATGCTACTTTGCTTGTATTGCAAGTAAAAGGTCAGTTAGTTACAACAATTACCAAAATAAAGAAAACACATTATTAATGGTTTCATATACATACATATCATTATATGGTGTACTGATATAGTCATATTTTTTTAATAAAATCGCTATAAGTACTTTTTGGTATTCTGTGTTAGGTCATATAGATAGAGTTCATGCACTTATTATCTCAGTTTCTCCGACTGATATGGTTTTAAAGAAAATTAAAAAGTCGTCAAAATTAGAAAGCAAGCAACATTTTCAATTGAAAAAAAAAACCTTTGGAAGTCAATGGATATAAAATCGATCGGTATAAAATTTGATAAAATAATATTAAAGTAGTGGTTATGTGGATAATATGTACAATTATACAGTTATATATATAGTTGTACAATTATACTATACAGTTGTACAATTGTACTATACGGTTGTACAATTATACTATACAGTTGTACAATTACACAATTATACATTCACTCTTCATTACATATATGGCCCAGAATTAACCATTAATTTCTGAAGTCTTATGTTTTTTTTTTTTTTTTTTAAATACAAATGTAAATCCCCCTCAAATCACATTGAGTTCATGTTTAGGTAGTTATTGCTATTCGCTATTACAAGAAATTTGAGGAATATACGTGTATCTTGTCCTTAAAGATAGATGTCCGCGACTTCAGAGATGGAATTTGATTACTGTGACCATTCGGAATTTATAAAAAATTGCCTTATTTTATGAAATGAGGCAATTTTCTTAACCAAACCAACGCCATCTTAGCAAAACACATTCACCTTTTAAAATGTCATCTGTGTCAATGAGATTCTCAATAAAAATTAATGTGCTGAAAGAGGTTATATAATATAATGCAGAATACGAATAACGGTGTATACAAATTTTTCGATGAATTTGAGATTTTGCTGTATTCGAAATGTTTTTGAAAAGAATTCATTAAACTTTTACATTTATTCATAAAAAAGATCTTGAGTAAAAGCTCATTATTTCCACATTTTAATCACCATAAAACATATTATAAATAATAAAGAACCCTAAAAATAGAGAATCTCGTTTGAATAAAAGTTGAAAAGGATGAGTAAGAGAGAACGCATGGAATTGTTGCTAGAGGAAATCAACAGTTGATGCATTGTATAAACTGTGTAATAGCATCACGGAATAAGATCAGTCATAAATATTTGAGGAGAAGTGTTTTCTTCTTTAAATGTGTTGGCAGAGAGCCCACGAATTCTTCCCAACAAGTTGGCATTTTGCAGGAATATTTTTTTCCTTCGGTCCTTAATTTGCTTTCACGTATCTCTTGGGGCTGACTTTGATTTTGAATAAACAGCTCCAAAACTGCCAACGTTGAAGTGGATTATAAAATAAATTTCATTTTCTGAACAATAAAACCTACACGTTTTGTGAAATTTTTTTTTTTCTATTAATATTGTATGTCTCACTTCACCTGTCAACGTACTAAAAAGATTATTTTAACCTCACTTTTCCACTTTTTTTTGAAAATTCGCGTAGTCTACAAATCATACTCTTTATACGATTCTGACATTCTTTCAATGTTAAATGTAGTCTTAAAAGCTAATAAAGTGATATATTTTCATCCACTTTTGGAATCAGAATATTTTTTTCTTGAATATATATATGTACACAATTGTGCCCAAAAAGTAAGACTAACTGTTTTATTCTTAAAAAACTCTTTATTTATTCTTCCAAATTTATTTCATCACCTTCAAAGTAATCCCCTTCGGACACAACGCACTTATGACAACTTTTTTTCAATCCTCAATGCATGCTAAAATATCATCGGCAAGGATGGCGATTCACGTTGAATCTCTTCAATCGACTCAAAACGGTATCCCCGGAGTGGTCTTTTGAATTTAGGGAATAACCAGAAGTTGCACGGTATGAATACGGGGGTTGTGCAACGATATGGGTTTCATTTTTGGCGAAAAGGTCACGAAGTATCAATGTAGTGTGAGCTGACGCATTTAGTGTTTTTCGGTACCAATCGAGATTTGAAGCGTTATAGGCTCAAAATGGAAAAACTTTTTGAAATTCCAACATCATCGCAAGGTCTCTAATTGTAAATCGATAGTTTTCAAGGACCAAATCTTTATTTTTTTTGGACTTGAGCCTCGTCGGTTAAGGTTGATGGTTGACCAGAGGGCTCTTCGTCTTCAACGCGTTCTCTGCCTTCTTTGAACTGTTTATACCACTTCTAAACAACTGATATAGGAATGCTCTCCGAATGCCTTCTGCAGCAACATTCTATACGTTTCCGCAAACAAAATTTAATGCAAGTTGTTTGCTCAAATAATTCAGACATTTCAAAAATCGCCGAAATCAGCTTTAGCGTCTCACAAAGCCAAGCATAACTCAAACACTAATGAATATTTTGACGTCACATTTCCCACAGATGTCAAGGACAGTGTCAGCAACCTAAAAAAGAAAAACAATTGAAATTCCATAAGCAACGGGAATTTTAAATTAAAAATTGGTCTAACGTTTTCGATACAGTAGTATATTGAATTATACGACATTAATAAATGTACATTATTAATTTTAAATGAAATAATGAAAATTATTTTTTATTAAGTGATATTTTTTAATTACAAATAAAGTAGATTGTAAATAATATATAAACTAATATATATGCCACCCAATATTTATTTTATAACATCCAACTTTATACGTGGTGATAATTTTAATTATAATAATTTTATTTTTTGTAAAAGTATTATTTCAAATGTAGATAAACGATGGATTTATAAATAAACTGCAAAATCAAATACAAATTCACGTATACTGTGATTTGGATTTGAGTATGAATTTCCTCAATGGTGTTGGTTTTAATTATAATTATTTTATTTTGTAAAAGCATTGTTTCAAATATATATAAACGTAAATTTATAAATAAACAAAAAACAACAAACATAATTTTAATTCGTGCATGCTATAAAATGGCATATTTTACGGAGATTGCTGAATTTATATCTTACGTATGGGTTTTATTTTTTTTAATAAAAAATATTTATTTGACTCTAACTTCCCTGAAAAAATTGTGTGCCATCATTTTAAATAAAAGTAAATCAACTTAACAGAACTTAACGGAATCACTAATGCCTTCCGTGGACAAACCTTTAAACTCTGTTAATAACCCTGGAGCGAACTAAAATATGTTCACACCTTAATTGCATACTTGGAAACCTCTCATTATTATTAAAACAAACACTTAGCCAGTAAAGAACATGGCCTGGAGGTACAATGTTCCAGAAACAAAAAGTAACAGCCCCAACCCCCTGTCAAAGGAGTCATTAGCTTCCGAGTAATCTGCCTTTCTTTTCCTTTTCCGCGAGGGGCAATTACTCCGACTTTGCTGACAAGTTACACTTTGTCGCTGAAATCTAAGTTGCAGACGATCGTGGTCGGGTTTCATTAAGTGGTTTTACCTCCCCTTTCCCGGAGGTAGGATTGGACAACGCAGAGAAACGGCTGAAAGGTCAGCAAGGGAAGATGGTGTAATTTTCAGTTAAGAATTACTTTCTGTTGAGTACTCTTTGACAAGCCAGCAGTTGATGAATCAAATGAATGCAGTAATATGTATAGCAACACGTGAATATTGAAATTTAAAAAGAAAATCATTGGTACTTTCTTTTAGAAATCTTATTTTATAATGTAATGACAGATAGAATGTTTTTAAATCGTTACAGTATGTTCGAATCGAGTTAAAGCCTAAACACTTAATATGTCATTTTCAGCATTTGTTAAATCCTAAAACAAAATGACTAAATACTGTTCTGTCACTTTGTTAATAGATATTATTATAATTTGTTGTTCTGAATTGATGTTGATGTGATTGGTAAAAATTATCTTATAAAAGAAACATACTGAAATTTTAAATGTGTATGTTATTTACTAAATTATTGGCTTTAATGGTTATTCTTTAATTAAAGACCCTTTCTTTCTTTTATTAAAGCCCTTTGCCAGTTAGACTTTACATGCATTTATATATATATATATATATATACTATAACAATACAAAAAATTCAAAAAAACGAAAAAAAAAAAAAAAAAATGACATTGAAGAATTTTGCACAGTAGAAGCCACAACAGTATTCACTACATGAAATTTTTTTGTGTGCTATAGAAACATTATAATAAATCTACATAAAAACTCTAAAGTATCTCATATTCAGAACCATAAAAAAAATGAAAAGAAATAAAAGATATTGTTCATCATGTGAATTGCACATGAGCTGTAGCAACGAAACTGAAAATAATTAGATAAATACAAATAACGAAAGGTTGAACGGAAAGAACTGTATTGCCATATAAAAATATCACAAAAATTCATACAAAATATACAAAAGGATCGTATGAAAGAAGTTACCCAAAAATTCCGTAAAGCCCTAAAGAAATTAATAAAACCTCAAAGAAATTACTTACAGCTTATTAATGGATAGCTTTATCAAAAAATACGTACCTTCAAAATATATTATAAACCATGATATTTAGCTAGCTGATTAGCTTGATTCATTTGATTTGAGTAGGCAAAAGAAGATAAATAATTACATTTTCTTAACAATTGATACATAAGCGCAAGTAATAAATTTAACATCAATTTCATTTTTATCCACGTTGTTCTAATTAAGCATTATATCCTTTAATAGTGTATTTCTTACAGTTGTACATCTGATTTGAACACTATAATTTGTTTCAACTACTACTAATAATTTATAAAAATAAGAATATATCTATATTTGCGGTATGGGTAAAATTCCAAGTTTTCCTGGAAATTGGTACATTAGTACCTACATTCGATTGAATAAGTTTACAAAGGCACCCTAATTCTGAACTTAACAGAAAATACTATTGTATCCCTCAAATGCAAACAAAACCGCGCATTCAAATAGTTTATTAATATTTTAATTCTCCAAATTTGGTTAAAAATTTTTTGGGAATTCTAGGAAAATCTCGAATAATTCTGCCCCTATTTCCAGTTTAAAAATGAAAGGAATATTAAATGATTATCTGTCACATACACACTTTTTGAAGAGGGAGACTCAGACACCATTAGAAAATGTAAATTATGTTTTTTAATCCTCACTGACGCATATAGATTCTAAAAGAATTCACATTAACACATTTACAATGAAAATCTCAATTTTTAAATGTATTGTGTAAAAGAAAATCAATATTAAAGACATACGAAGTATTTTATAAGATTCAATGTCTGAGTAAAAAGATTAAATGTATTCAGTTATTTTGATAGAATATAAATAAAAAAAATTATTCAAATACAGTTGTATTTAGAATACACACATTTTCTTAGTTTCAGTAAAACATGCATACCTTTTAGCAGATTGTATATACATTTCTAGACGAACGGCTGAAAAATTATAAAAGGAATGCATAAAAGAAATGGTCAAAAGTCTGTCTGAGCCGTTTTCGTAAACTTCGAAAGTTCGTTCTAGTAACGCTTGTGGTATAAAGATTTTGAATGAAATGAAATGATTGCGAAACTTTGAATAGTTAAAAATAAAATTATGACTATAGGAATCTTTTTATATTATTATAAATTAAATTTGAATGAAAAACTCAGTCCTTTAAAACGCAAGTTATTTTAATGCAGTAAAATGTCTATCTATTATAGATACGCTAGTTTATCAAATCTATATCATATTATAGATTATCAAATGCACCTTTCTTAAAACTTCCCGGATTCACATCGTTAATATCTGCTAGTGCAGATTGGGAAATCCAAATTCACTTTGTTGCATACCAAATTCACATTTTTTGCAAAACAAATTCCCATTTTGCAAAACAAATTCACATTTTGCAAAACAAATTCACCTTTTTGCAAATAAAATTCGCGCTTCTCATACATAAGGTTTTTATTTATACATTATACTTATGTATAAGTATAATGTATAAATAAAAACCTTATATGTATGTACACCATACATATGGTTTATTTATGCATTATACTTGTACATATGTATGTTTAGTGATGAACTGTTATGGGTTACAATGTATATTTAATAATGTATGAGGTTATGCATTGATTAATAGGCAAATTTATTTTCAAAAAGCATAATTATTTATGGGTCCTCGGATAAAAGTCATATTTACTTACTAAATGCACAACTGCATTTCTAAGAGTGTATGTTCTCTCTATGTCTGCTCGCGTTTATCCTTGTGTTTAATATATGTGAATGAGAGCACTTAATTTTTATTTTACACGGTAGATACATTACTGAAAAAATACTTGCATATATATATATATATTAAATATAAGAAAAATTAGGAACTGGTCCAGTGATAAGAAATCAGCAAAAATATTACATTAAACCATGAGTTTCATGTTAGGACCTTAAAAATTTTTATTTCATAAGGACTGTTCAAGTATCATATAAAGTAGATTACCATTTGAAAAAGACAAAAAACATTGCACTAATTCATAAACCCAAAAATCAGGCAAAATAATATAAAAAGATATTCGTTGTTACTTTCTGAATATAAAACCATACGTTTGAGTAAGACTGCAATAATAAGCTTCATGCAGAGCAAAATTCTTTCCTACGGACGATACATGGTGGTTTTACACTGCTTGCTTACAATACCCAGAATGGTTTCAAGGCGATCTAAAATGTGAATTTTAATATCCAAAGAGACACCTTTAATTTTCACTTTTGTTATAAGTGAATTATGTAAGGATACCAAAAAACATTTTAATTATAATTAATAAAACAAAAGTTTATAAACATAAAAAAATGTACTATTTTTGTGCATCTAATTATTTTATCTCTCACCTTGAGTATTATAAAATAATTCTATGTCTTTTATATCTATTTTCATATATAAATACACATAAACTTTGATGGCATTTATCCAGAAAAACGTGATTAAAATTGTGAACCATTTTAGAATTTAAATACGTAAATAGTTGTTTGAAACATAATTTATATTATTCAAATTTTGTCTGAGCCTCTCCATTTTAAGAAAGGTATAAGCGGTAAACAACCATTTAATATTTGTTTAATTTTCTAACCGAGAATTGAGGAATTATTATTCTAACTGTTCCTATTATTCTCAGACAACTTGTAATAAATTCGGAATTCCAAGGCATTATCATGGTTATTTATATACGAGGTCTTATTTGAAATTTTAGGTATACAATAGCCCATTTTGGTATATGCAGAAATAGGTGTTATTGTATACTCATTTAAATGAACGTAGTTGTTAATGTACCAGTTTTCAGAAACATTTGGAATTCTAAGGGTATCACACAAACAACAATTATATATTTTTGTAAAATATTACGAATAATTAATATAAAATCCAGCGTACTAATTAGAAGTGCAGAATATCAGAAATGTAAATGATGTAATGCAGCCTGGGTAAGAATGAAATTAATTTTAAATTCATTTCATATTTTTGTGCATCTAAAGTTAATAAAAACTAATCATCTTATTTTTTATACAAATTACATTACAAAACTTTTATATGTCATCTGTTATCCATTTTAAGATTTAAAATTGTACTAGAAGATGTTTATTTATTACTCTAAAATTTTTACTTACTTTCTATGTTTTTTTTCAAATTTACAGCAATGTAAAAAAAAAAAATGAATTTAAAAAATGACAATGAAAACTGACTATTTGCGTAATTTTAAGCTAATTTCTCTTGTTTAGAACTGAAAGTGAAGTCGGAAGATATTCATTAATTAATCAGATGTTTTATATATAAATTATTTTATGCGTTTCAACATTTTTTTTTTCGTGCCCTCTCTCTATATATAGGGGACAGCGAATGGCTTTTTGATACATATATCAATAATATTCATTAAGTAATAAATTACAGATTTTTTTTTTTCTTAGTGAGGAGAAACTCGCCTTCGTCCATTTCACCTGCATTGAAAGAAGGATAAATAACAAATCTTAAAAAATTAAGAACATATTTTAACATATTTCTTCTTGATATATAGTGGATTAATATATATATATATGTTGTGAAAATTATACTTAAAAGTAAAACTTTCTTAAATTTCTAGAATTAAAAGTCATTGTTATAGAAAAATTATATCTAAACTTTATCCAGCTGTGCACCAATGAAATATTATGCTAAGTCATAGAATTTATGAATTAAAATTTTTTTTTTTCAAGCCTCTTGAAAAAAAAAAAACAAAACAAAACAAAAAACATCAATTTAATTTCAATAACACATGGGATTAGAAAACCATTAAATTTAGACAATAAATTGTTGTGTATAAATATTTTGTTGACAATATTTATTTTGATAAACACATTTAACTATGTCTAACATGTGTTTGTCATTGTTAACATTATTGTTTCTTATTTTTATCTGATATTATACTAAATTTTACCGATAAATTTCATAAATAAAAAAAAAGTTTTGAAACAAACTGCACGTTTTGGCAAAGTCATTGTTATAGAAAAATTATATCTAAACTTTATCCAGCCGTTACAACAACTAATAAGAGTTAGGAAATGCAGTGTAACACATTGAAGATGTTCTCAAAAACATTTTTGATAATGCGCCCCCAAATTTCTTCAAATTTACTATGTTTTTGTATTGTTGTTGTTCAAATTCATTTAACAGTTACAGTTTGAAATAAGATTATTTATTAAATTCAAACACCATAATATTTAAAAGTAAAAAAATGTTATATAACTGAATGTTAAAATATTCCCAACTTTTAAAATATAATGAAAATATTTCAAATGCCAATGTTAAATAAAAACACCAAAATAATTTAATTAATCCCAAACTTTGTGTACTTCATATAAAAGTTTATTATGAAAGGTATAATACACAAATACATACATGCATAATACAAAATACATATTGCATACATACATAATACATAATGCATAATGCATACATACATAATACATAATGCATACATACATAATGCATAATGCATACATGCATAATACATAATGCATACATGCATAATACATAACATAATAATACATAATACATAATATACATAATGCATACATACATAATACATAATGCATAATGTATACATGCATAACATAATACATAATGCATACATACATACATACATAATACATAATCCCTTTGCAAGGAAAACATAACAAATTTAATTTAATTCAAATCCCCTCAAACTGGTAACCCTTAAAAAAATCATTTCCTCAAACTCTTTGCGTGAAACTTCCTAGCTAACCCAACAGTTAACATCCTCACAATTTTTTTTTTCCTCCAACCAGCTAGAGATTTTTTTTTTGTGACTTTTAATTTTTATATAAAAGATCTTTTCACATACATTTCCCTTTTTTCAACACTCTTTAAACCATTAATCGAACCAAACGTGGTTTCGCCAAAACTAGGTTTTAAAAAGAGAAATGGGGCTGAGATAGAACAAATAATAATCCAAAAAAAAAAAAAATTCTTTTGAAAAGAAGTGAAATGGAGGATGGGGGAGGTAGAAAAGGGGGGGGGTGTTCCTAACCTCCGAAACTTTTTATCTCTTATTTGGCAAATGAATCGTGGAGAGAAACTAAAAGCAGTTTTAAAACTTTGGAACGATTAGAAAACCTCTTGCTGATGCGTGTATTTTGTGTTTTATTCTGTCATTTACTCGGTCGTTTTTTTTTTACCCCGCCCCCTTTTGGAACTCATTCTCAGGTTGTTTTTCTTTTATGGTGGCTAATGGCTGGTTTTTAATTCCTTTTTTAAGCTGATCTGTCACAGGAAGCTAATAGGGGGAGATTTGAAATGCTCCAGTTTTAATTTTTTTTTTCACCTGTTTCTTTAATGATAGTGAGATGCATGCGAAAATTAGAAGATGTGTGTATGTGTGTGCGAGTAAGGGAATTGTTTGATATCCATCCTTACATCTTGGGCACTTGGTTTTCTATGAATGATAAAATTCAAAAATAATTGCTATAAAAGTGGGGTTTTTTTTTTTTTTTCTGATCTTTGAATTCTATCATTTTTTTCCCCTTGTAGATATCAAACCACAGAATTCATTAAGAATGATTTATGGCCTAGTATCAATACCGACAACTGTTAAAATATTTTTTTGGAAAAATCGCAATAAATCAATTACCCATATGGTGTTCAACATTACAAACCTATAATAATTTTTTTAATTTATTAATAACATTTCTGCTGTGTTTGATTCCTAACATTTCACTAGCATTTAAACGTTTATTTTTGCTAAAAATATTTCGTCAATAAATCGTATAATAAAAACATAACGAGACCAGTATTGAAATATGATGATTTAACAATTTTTTTAATCAATTATTTTTGATAAGAGGTATGTGCTGACATCTATATGTAATTTTTGATATTAGTTAAAGCAAATCCTATTATTATTGTTATTTTTTAACTTAATGTCATTTGATTGTTTCAGAATCTGCTATATTAGCATTTGGTACTTGTATAATTAACAATATTATCAAATACAAAAATGATGGTTTTATTGAATCATTTGAAAAATTAAAAAATGTTTGAGAAATAAAGTTTTTATCGTTAAGTGTATTAAATCATTAGATCAAGTATTTTTTATTTAAAAAATAAAAAAAATATTACATTTGATTTTTTTTTTTTTTTTTTTTTTTGAAAAGCAGAAAAATTTAAATAAGTAAAACACCGTTATTGAAATTCACTGTTAATTTGATTTATTGTTAATATATAATTTTAAAGACAATATATTTACTTTTATTAATCTTAGCATATTTTCTTCTAGTTATTATTTTTTAGGGTAATTAAGTAGATAAACTCTAGGTATAAAATCTAGAAGTAAATTTTTAAAACGGCTGGATGATTAGCAATTAAGAACAATAAATCTGTAGAACAGAAATTATTTCTTCTGATATTGAAGAAAAGATTGAGAACCACAGAATAAATTTAAATATTTCTTCATTGCCCATCAATGGATATATATAATGAAAATTATATATATATATATATATATACCATATGATTCAGGTGGTTCAACGATCATGGGAGAAGCTTTGAGAGATTAGTAATCATACAAATTTTGTGCCCGTGTAACGGAGTTGCTGGTGAGCATTAAGGTTGATATTCAATCCAATAGTGTCTTTGTTGTAGAAAGTGTTTAAAAAACGAGGAGGCTCGATGGCGTGTGTGATGTTCAGCATCTTACCTTCTTAGTCGTATTACATGGCTAGAGGTTTTCAGAGTTCTCCCATAATAAATACAAATGGGGATAGTTTCCCCTAAATGTCCTCGCGGAAGGGGCTGCCATCCTTCAGAGTCACGAATCCAAGTTAGACTTCTACCTACGGGTGTTCCGTCTCAACAGAAGGTGAGACGAACCCCTTTTCCCTCCATAAATGAATTACTCATGGGAAGTTCATTCCTCATTGCAGGATACTGATGCTTAGACACCGACACACAGTTTTTGTATATGAATGTATGGTTGAAAGCGACTCATTGAGTCACAAAAAAAAACAACGTCTATTCACCATATAATTGAAAAGTGCATGTTTCATTCAATGTTGACAATTATTTTTTCAATGTTGCTTTGATAAGTGTTCAATGCTAGCTGAAAATCACGACCACTAACAATAATTAATGTTTGTTAGCGCAGCCGTAATGAATAGAGGTCCTCAATTTAATCAACTGGAGTCTCGTAATTGAAAACATAATACAGATGAAATTAGAAAGAAGAATAAATTAGAATGCTCATCAGGGTTGCCATAATTCCATATATATTGGATAATTTCCATATATATATGTGTGTGTGTGTTTGTAAATGCATATTAATATAATAAATTGAATCGGAGCCACAAATCATTTTTGTAAAGTATGCTAAGCTAACGATAACACTTATTGCCAAAGCGATTGTTAATCTTATTCAGAAACTGTTAAGTGGTCAGTGGAATCGTACAAATATTTTTCTCCCTAAAACTTCTGGGGCAATCTCTATTAATTTTGACTCTGGTGTCAAAATGAAATCGAGTGATAACAAAAAGTCTCATCAAAAATTCGTTCTATCATTTTTCTGTCCAACTATCAGATTACATTTATTTATGCATTTATATATTGTCTTGGAGTTCCAAAGAAGTTTTAATGTATAGTTTAAAAATTAAACTGATGAAAAAGGCAAAAAAATATAAGGAAGTTAGTCTGAAAAGTTATACTTAAATCGAAATGTAATTTTGAGAATTATTCACCCATTTGCATTTAAACACCATTTAAACACCATTTCTTAGTTAAAAATCATGCCTCTAGACTTCCATTAAGAATTTCAAGTGCTAAATGAAATGTGTCATCAAATTTGAATCAGTCTCAGAAAGACCATAAATTATCCAACAACTATATAATTGACACCAATACAGTTGAGGATTTAATTGTTGTCCTACTCAATAATTGTAGACTAATATTGATACACATACCTGACAATTATATACATAATATAACAAAGCTTTCGTGGATCATTGATTAATATGCAGTGTTATTGTGGCTAAATAAATCCTCTCCTACTGATGGAGCATGATTAGCATGCAATCTGCATTAATGTATAGAGTAGGCGTCAAAAATATTATAGAAATCATTATTGCCTACTACAGTAATAATCACAATTGCCTACTATAGTGCTACTATGTCCATTTATCTCGTAAGTATATTATTTCTTTTTCAAATGACTTTCAAAATATCGAATGATTACGAAATTCATTTAGTACATAAATATAATTAAACTATCTAGATTAAATATTTATCTTATTTTTATCAGCCGTTTTGTAGTTGTTTAGTCGTTTGTAGAAAATCTTGAGTAATACATCCTATCTCAATTATTAATAAATATGAAAAAATAACTGAGATTTCATTATATTTGGCGGAATATTTTTGGAGTAATTTTGTCATTTAATATATAGACTTTGTTATTTGTTTTTTGTCATTTGATGTCAAAAAATGATTTTATCATTTTTTAATAATTTGTTTTATACTGTTTGTAACGGAAAAAAAAAATAACGTGCACGAATACATATTTATAATTGGTAAATATTCATAAATTTATATTCATAATTGGTACAGTAATTATTATCATGTTGAAAAATTTTTAAATTCGTATAAAATTCTGATAAAAATATAAATTCTACATACACATTTATTAATTTTAAAATTCATTTTCTTTGTTTTTGATAAAAAAATGGTGAGTATCGTGTTCCACTGGTAAAGATCACGAACAACTCACAACATGATGAAGAAAGTATTCTTTCCGGAAAGGACTTTTAGGGTAACAACTCTCAGGGTTAAGTTTTGTATAAGAGGAAACCCAGAAAAACTTCCACCAAGTAACCTCACTATCATTTTGAGAATCTTTACAAAAATTGTGACAATCGCTATTGAGTCTCTTCATTTCTGATAACATTCACAACAAATGCGTCTTGAGGAGATTCTAATCTGAACCCTTCTGAACACTAAAAATCGTATCGTAAAGTAATTTTATTATCATTAAACAAACCTTGTAAGCATAGTAATTTCACAAAATAATTAATTCTTAAAGAAACATTCAAAAAAGATTTTTTTTTTACAATTTAAATAATACATTTTGTTGGATAATCATTTTCTACTAACAAAAATAATAAATTAAAAAAATATTCATAACTTCTGAATTGAGAGTTTATTTAAGTGAGTCGGTCTACATAAATCATAAAAATTATTATACAATTTGTTATAGTAGTTAGTAGTAAACACTTAAATGTCAATTAATAGAATTAATTATTTTTACATATAAAAGAATAACAAAAAATTCTCATTAATCATTTATAAATAAATAAAAACCCTATTTTTATTGTTAATTCCCCTGTCACTAGAGGCACCAATCATTCGTTACATGCGGCATACTTCGTTTCTGACAGTTGAATCGTTTGCGTGTATTTTTTATATTTTATTTGATTTTAATGGTTTTGACCTTATGATTAAGATTTTCTTAATTAAATGGTTTTATATTTGTCTGATTAATTCGTTATTATCACAATGTTTGGCAATTTTTGTAATTTAAAATATTTTATTTACTTTTTGACGGGCCACGTCCTTTTATATTTGCTAGCGTTGGATATGTGAAAAATCTTCATATGCAGTAATTTATATACTATGTAGACAAACCCAAATATATTCATAGTTTTATAAAAGGAATGATAGTAATAATGAATAAATGAACGAATCTTATTTATTCATTGAAGTTCTAATATGTAACTCATTCATAACTATGTTCTTGTTAATTCATAACTAGTAATTAACTGTGAAAAATTTAGAGTTTAGAATTTCAATGCATCTGAGACATATATGAAGATACATCTATAACAGATATAGTTTAGAAGCCTTACTTTCTTACTTTGCAATTTGTAAAATTTTTTAATTTACAAAATCATAATTTTTTACAAATGTCTAACTTTTTAACTTCATGAAATTTGCACCAAAACAGCAGGTTTCTATGTGATTTAGCATTGCACAGATGATGATGGGGATGAGAGGAGGAGATGGACACCATGAGGATTTAAATTACGGCACTGAACACACTTTGTGCAATTGCACTTTTAAACAACACCTTAAGACATTGGCATTTGGAGATTATATATAATTTATAATGTCTAGAGTTAAATTTAAAATATATTTGTTTTCCGGAATACGCATGATATAATTTCTACAAAGCTCATTGGGTTACAAACCATGATGCCTTTCTTCAGAAAGCGCTTTTTCATCAAGCTATTCCATGCTTTTTCAAAATAAAAGTTATTCTCATTTTTAAAGAACATTTTTCATTTATGAAAAACTGGCAACTGGCGTACCGATTACGGACTACCAATGGGGATATGCCCCTTAACCTTCTCATCTTAATTCATAGATAAAATTTACGATTATAATTGGTTGGTTTAGGCAAATAATGCAAATATAACAAGATAAAGTTTCTAATTAAATAAATGGTACTCAAAAAAAAAAAAAAAAATTTGTAAAAATACTAAAAATAAATAAAAGAAAAATTAAAAAATTAAAAATAAAGAATTTCAGTTTAAATTCAGTACAATTAGGGACAGTTATTCCATTGATGCCACAAAACTATTGAAAAATGTAAACAAATTGTTGAAAGTGTTATGCTGAACGGTAGGAGCCCGCAATGATCTGAAAGCAATACAAGTTAATTTTTCTAAAAAAAAAAAAAAAGGTACAAGGTAAAAGACCACACAATTGGGTAGCCTTTGCTAGAAATAATGTCTAATGGAACAGGTCAGGGGTCGAACCCGTTATTTATGAGCTCAGTGATTGCACTTTATTAAAATTAAAAATTTTTAAGTAAAATCCTTATGTAAAACAACTTAATGACAAATTGAATTCAGTAGAACTTTTCCTTAAACCGTTACTTTCATATTTTATCAGAAATGGTTGCAGTTTAACAATTATGGTATTTACATCAATTTGTAATAACTTTATGCCTGGAATTGCATAATAAAAACAAAAATTAAACGCAGAACAATAGTTTGCTGAAAGAACTTGAAAAAAGATCTTAATAATGCATTCAAAAATGGCTTCAAACAAATTTCCTGCATCATTTTGTATATAAAATTGAGAGAGAAATTGTAATTTTGATTCACACCAATGTTTTACGTTTCAGATCTCAGGGCAAAATATTAAAATATATTAAATTAAAGATGATTAAAATGATGACAATATTTTTACTATAAACATTTTCCTGAAGTAAAAATATAGTATGATGAAAATTAAAATAATTCTCTTGAAAAATTTGTGAATATTTGACGCTTTTGACAGCACAATCGAGTTTCAAAACATATGTAAAAAGTTTTTAAAATATCAACAGAAAATTTCAATTCAAAGAATATTAGAAAGATATTGACAGTGTATTTTATGTGTTAGAAGTTTTACAAGTAAACTGAAAGTTGTCCTCTTTTAAATGATTGATTATAATAATTTTTTATTAATCTTGTTATTGTCCATCAAAATTATGTAAATGCAATGTAAATATGTATCAAAGCAATGTAAACATGAATCTTATGTATATTGTAAAATTAATTGTGAAATGACTGACCAAGGTAATTATTATTAAACAAAAAAAATAGAATTATTTATTTAATTAGTTGTATGATGCCCCATATATATTTTTGTAAATTGAAATGCATCATTTTACCAAACAGTATCTTGTTTTATATGGAATTTAAAGGAACTATAAGGATGAAAGCTCAATTTGTTTAGGACTTTTGAGCATTTGCTGCAATGAATAGCATGGAGTTTTTCTGTGTGCAAATTTATTTCATGACCACCTTCATGAAATAGTTCTAAGAAAAAGAGTGGATGGGAATTTCAACTACATTTTTTGCTTTCCTCCTAAGCGCCATTCGAGCAACCAAGAAATGGAGACTTGGGCATTTTCCCCTCCTTTGAGTTTTTCTTTCAAACATAGCAGCGAATTCCCGATTTTTGCAGTTATTTTTAAATCCAAGAAGCATTCGGTTCCATTCAAAGAAGGAATTTTCATGGAGTATAAAAAAACAACACGTTTGTTGTACTTTTACGAATCCACGATATATTATGTACATTTTTTGTGTTGAAAAATTTGTTTAGACACGTGTGATTTTAAAAGATATCTAGAAATGATTAAAATATATCTTGAACCTCCTTGATAAGAACAAACTGAAAATGTTTTTATGTATTTCTGCCCCGACTTAAATCTATATTTCATTTTGACATAAATATAAAAGCAATTGTTGCAAATATTTTTTACTGTACAAACATCCAGTAATTTGGATTTTTCAAGCGTAAGATACCATCAATATTTATATATTTTTCTAATACCGTGATCTTTTATGCCGCCAACGGCTGCACAGAGGTTACTCACTTTGCACTACCAAAGGCGCGAGTGTAACTTGAAGGTAAGTCATGGATGCTGAGTAACAATGCCCTGCAACGCTCTACGATCCTGTTAGGACCGGGACCTACAGTTTAAAGTGGATTCCGAACCACTACAAACACCCACGGCACCCGCCGGGATTCGAACCCGATACCTGTGGTACCGAGCGCCAAAGCGCTAACACTCTGCCACCAGGCCCTACATTTATAGTTAATTGAATGAAATAGGCAAAAATCATAAGATATGCTATTATATGTGTATGAATGGTGTTTTTTCAATTAGGTTTTAATTTGAAAATCCAGAAATTAATTGAAATGTTAAATCTCAAAATATACTTCGAAAATAGTTCGAGGAATCTGCATTTTTAAAAGATACTGATTTCATAAGACTATGAAGATTTCGTAAATGTTACTTTTATTTTGTTAAGCTGTTGCAGCAAAATCCTGTTTTACTACCTGTACTTAACTTACCTCATCTTTTTCATCTAAAACAGCTTATCATCTCATTCATATTTTTCAATGTTGTTAAATTAAGAATGTTACAGAAATTAAGATCTTATACCAATAAAGAAGAATTTTGTATCAACAAATAGTTTCAACTCTTTTTATAGATTCAAATTTTCTTTGAGACAACACATTAAGTACTCCTTTTTCTAATTAAAACTATAATAATAAATTTGTAAATAGTGAAAAAAAATTTTTTACTAAATAACAAGAAAGTATTCTTTATATTTAAGATAAAAGTATAGTAATGATAAAAATTAGGGGCCTGAAAGGTCAAGTGTTCATTAGAATGGAACTCTTTATGGAGCTGGAACTCGTTGCAAAGGTTTTGGGTTCGAATCAGCCCGGCAATGATATGGATGTTTGTAGTCGATCGAAATCCACTTTAACCGTATGTCCTCGTCAATATGATCGTACAGCGTTGCCTTGAGCTTTAGTCATTCTTCTGCCCTTATGGTTTCCTCGCTGAAGTGAAACTGATACGCGGCAGGCAGAAAATTTTTTTTCGACCCCTTCACAGCGAAACGTCATGAAATAATAGCACTAGTGAAAGCGTGGCTCGAGTTGAAAGGTCTTCTGGACCTGGTGTTTCAGGCGATCGTGTGAGGCTTTTGGTCAACGATTCACGCTTAAACGCCTGTGATTTTAGTCATGGCTCAACACGAACCTGGTGTATTTCCTGCATCAGTGTGATTATTGATCTCTAGTGAGATTCAAAAACCGTACTATATCTTACAACTAAAATTTTAATTAAATATACTTTAATCCATATCTCACATTTCAATATCTAATTTTTAGTAGTTCAGCCAGTCAAAAATGTGAGGATTTAAAAAATAATAATATAAAAATTTAAATTAAAAATAAAAAAACTTTAAAATTGCAGAGTTAAAAATACAATGAATTTAATGCCGGAAAAAAGATCAATATGATGGTATGAGTACGATTGAATTGTTAAGTTTAAAATACAGAAATTTTTACCATGGTTACAAGGTTATTAAAATATTCTGACTGCTTTTATTTTACGAAGTATAAAATAACAAAATGCAATTGTTTAAAGGGAAAAACAGGACTGAGAGAATACAATTACTTTATCAGGGGTAAGATTTCCTGGCATAATTAATTGTCTATACATTTCCATAAATTTTTAATAAATTGTGGATTTTCCATCTGGTTTTTGAGTTGAATATAGTATCTCTGTGCTATTAAATGCAAAAATCTAAACGTAGAACTGAATTTTTAAGATGTCATGATTCTGTAATAGAAAATGTACTTACATAAAGAAAATGCGTTCTTTTTCTCCACAGGAGCAGAATTCATCTTATAATAGGTCAATATTTTTAAGGTATATTGAGAATGAACCATGACAACTTACATACATAGTTTTTCTCTAGAAATATTTTTATGATTTTTTTTTGAGGTTTTAGGTAGGATTTCGAATATTTTCATCCTGATATGCTACGATTTAGTCATGTTGTCAATTCTGTAATAGGTAATTATTTAAGTTGCTTTTGAGGAAGGGAGACAATTCGGTTGTCCTCTATAATGCATACTTTTAAAGCGAGACTACTAATTGCGATGTTAGCTTGATGTACTCAAATCAAATTATACGCAATCATTATTTAAGAACATTTGCTGGATTTTTCTGACCATTAGAAGAGAAGATTTAGAATTAAGGACTGCATACAGACTTGGCTGGCTCTCTGTCCAAATTGATATTGGAGTATTCAGAGTTTCTGAATATTCTAAGACGTTTTTTGATTGCAAGAAGTTTAGTTTAGAAGTTAAAGTAGTTTTGGAAAGATTTCCTTCCATTCGTGAATTAATTTGTAATATTTGAAAGATCAAAATGTGCAACCTGGTATGATGCAGTTTTAAAAACTATTTCATTAATTTTGGAAATATATTTCAAGATCTTAGTATGAAAAAGATTAATATCTATGTCGAAATGGGGTGTAATTTAATACTTTATTTTTTCCTCATATTCATTTAGGTTAAAATTTGTGTCACTTTTTTTTAAGCAGTTATCGATAAATAGTGATTTATATAAAAAAGCTTCATATTTGACTGTCAGATATAAAAGTAGCATTCCATTTACCACTTGCGAAGTTGATGTTCCACCAGTAATAAAAATTAATGATGATCTTTTAATTTTCTAACTTCATTTAGTATTGTTTGCCCATAGTATTGCACTATGTGAGAGCATGTGCTTTACAACTATTTATTGTTATTTTTTACAACAATTATTTTCTATTTTTTTTTGAAGTTTTCTTTTTTTCAATTATATTTCTATATTCTTTAATGATTGCCCACTCGCTTCAGGTAATTCTAAAAAAAAACGGTAGAGTTTTTCCATTCCTTTGGTTGATTGTTCTTGAAGATGTGCAATCAAATTAAGTTTTTATCTAATACGATGCCGAAGTATTTGAGAGTGCTCTTAATTAGTATTGGTTTATTATTCAAATAAACCTTTATACCCTTTTTTTTATTTACCGAAAAAAAAATGAATTTTTCTTACTGAGACAATAAACTGACGTTTTCTAATATTTTCAATTTATTCAGAGGTGTAGCAGAGAGTGCTTTAATTTCTTGTTTGTAGTGTTTTAAATGATGAAGAAAAGTCATCAACAAATGCATATAAAAGAATTATATGCTGGACAGAAAAAATATGATATTTAATTAGATATTATGTTCCAAAAAACTGGGTCAATGAATTGGGACTGGCATTAAAAAATGGTTCTTCACTTTTTTGAATAGCCATTGTTAAGAACATCAAACATACTTTCTGAAATAATTTTTTTTTCATTTCTTAAAAAAAAATTTTTTTAATACATATATATTCAACGTTATCGAAAGCTACATTAATATCTATTGAGATGAAAATAATATATATACGTCTGCTAGATATATTTCAATAAAGTTTCTTACTACATGTCGTTTCTTACCAATTAGAATTATACTTGATAATATATTTAGTTTTACAAATTTATATGCATGTATATTCAAATATCCAATAAATATTTTCTACAGTATTTCATTTTACAAGTTGCAAAACAAACCAAATCGTTGGTGGTTGCCGAACAATTTCCTCACCAATTTTTTTTCTTCATTCGTTTCTGGTTTAGAAGTTTTTACTAGTATTCAATGAAATATAAACTATAGTAAACACAGTGTGTTTACAGTTTCTTCTAAATTTGGGTTCAGTGATATCTGAAGAGAAAAGGCATAAAACAATTCTGTCTTCATTTCCCAACAACTTCGAAAACATGCTCAAAATTTCTATAGAGTATTTAATTTTAAGAGATCAATGTTCGTATAAATTAATAAATAATGTGTGATGTTATAATATGCATCTTATTATTTTTATTACAAAACGTTCAATTTTCTAAACACAAATTCTATTTAATACTTATATTTTTATTTGAATGGAATAAATAGTGCTTTAAATTACATTTCTGATTATTTTATATCATGCACTTAATATAATTAATTATGTATTGTCTGAATATTCAAAATTGCAAATTCCAAAATTTTATTCAAGTAAATACCTTTAATTTGGAGCACCATGCGAAAATTGTAAAAGGAGCTGAAAGAATTTCCAGAATTGTTGAGAATTAATACGATTAATTTAATACTAGTCTACCATTTTTCTCCAAGTATCCATTAGATATTTAAGAGGGTTACTAAAAGCTTTGCTTCTGTAAGAGATTATCAAAGATCATCATTGTGTTTATAGGCGATTAAATGTGATAGTATGGTATGTATTAGTAAATTGTTACATTTGTGATAAATGTTTGAACTTTGTTGTACAGGGTGGTTATAATTAAAGTGATCCTATTCAGACCCCTCTAGGACTTGTTTTACCTAACGGATTTTTATGAAACTTTATATATACGGTATGAATAGAAATGGGGAAGAAATTTTTGCGTTAAATAAAACAGTTCAAATTTTGACCACCATTGGGATTTGTGGCGCTTAAAGAAGGAAACAAAATTTGTCAGAACCATTAAAATTTATTCTAGTGCTGAATATGCTGAACGTGTGTTCCATTGACATCAATTACGTGCATTACAGCGTGTTCAATGGTAGAGGAAGAAACTCTCGAGGAATTTCAGCAACTGGCGTATAATGCTGGATTTCCACTCAGGTAAAGCCCTAATTCCTCTTCCATAAACACGATCTTTTAGGAATCCCCACAGTCCATATACCGCATATACCAAGTTTCATCAAAATCCGTTAGGTAGAAAGGGTTCTAGAGGGGGTCTGAATAGGGTCTCTTTAATTTAACCGCCTATACCATTGATATAGCTTATTGATGTGACATATACTCAAAGCAATTTGTCCTTAATAATTTGATATATTCACATCCAAAATTTAATTCTAATTTGTTATATTATATAAATTTAATCATGTAATATATAAAGTTTTATTCATTTGCTAATGATTTTATACATTTAATGTATAGAATTTCATTTCTTATGTGATATATGCTGATATACTACATTCCCAAAAAACTGTAAAACTTTTGCAAATAACTCTCAAGTATACTTACAATGTATCATTTGATGTAATTTGTTGTACCATTTATGTAATTTACTTTAATTATTATTTTTGAGTACTTATACTTAATAACTTGATATATTCACATCAAAAATTTATTTCTAATTTATTGTATTATACTAAATATTATATAAATTATTAATTATATAATATATAAAGCTTAATTCATTTGATAATGATTTTATACATTTAATGTATAGGAAACTCATTTCTTATGTGATATATGATGATAAACTACATTCCCAACAAACTGTAAAACTTTTGTAAAATAACTCCCCAATTACACTTACAATGTATTTAAAAAATTTATCAATCTCTTTGCAAAGAAGGAATTCTTTAGTTTGAATTTTATTTTTATATTTATGATACACGCGAGAGAAATGACGATGAAGAAAAAGCAATTTTCAACAAGATATGTATCTAAATCCAAAAATATAAAAAGGAAAATTATAATTTATTATATTATATAAAATTAATCATATAATATATAAAGCTTTATTAATTTGTTAATGATTTTATACATTTAATGTATAGGAATTTCATTTCTTATGTGACATAGACTGATAAACTATTCCTAATCTAAAAACTTTTACATATATAACATTCCAAGTACACTTACAATGTATTTAAAAAATTAGCAATCTCTGTGCAGTAAAGAAGGAATTATTTTGTATTGAATTATATTTTTATACTTACAATATACAGAAGAGAAATGAAGAAATACACACAAAACAAGAGATACACACTAGACAAGATGAAGAAAAAACAATTTTTAACAAGATATATATCTAAAACCAAAAAAATATAAAAAGGAAAATTCTAACTTATTTTTATATAAAACTAATCATTTACTATATAACGCTTTATTCATTTGCTAATGATTTTATACATTTAATGTATAGGAATTTCATTTCTTATGTGATATATGATGATAAACTACATTCCCAAAAACCGTAAAACTTTTTGTAAAATAACTCTCCAAATACATTTACAATGTATTTAAAAGAATTTATCAATCTCTTTGCAGTAAAGAAGGAATTCTTTTTAGTTTGGATTTTAGTTTTTATATTTATGATACACACGAGAGAGAAATGACAAGAAGAACAAAAAAGCACTTTTTAACAAGATATGTATCTAAATCCAAAAAATATAAAAAAGGAAAATTACTGCTTAAGGGAACTTAATTACGAACAACCTAAAGATAATAATCAAATATCCCCAGTGTTTTGAATGCTACGGCATGACTGCCTCTTTTTAACGGGATTACTTTTTCACAGTTCAAAGAAAATGTAACGATCTTTTCAACTTAATGAAGTTTTTTTTTTTTTCTCCCCAAAAGAAAGAAAATAAGTTTAATTTTTAGGGACTGGCTTTTATTTTATTCAGAATTCTTCCCACTTAGATAGAAAATATTTTTTTTTTGTCTTGTTAACGATAACACCTGAGGTTAAATATTAAGGTAGTTTCATTTACTTCTTTTTCAGCGCCGAGACATATGGTATATTTTCTTTTTCTTCAAGCAAATCTGATCTGAAGGAAGGAAATGTTAGCGCTTTGATTTGTGACCAAATATAAATTAATTTTTTGTTTTTTAACGCCGGTTACTTTCACCTCCTCCTTGAATTCAGCGAAAGGACTTCCAAATGGATCGTGCCCATTCCCGACTCTGTTACAGAACTTTTTGTTTTCGAACGAAGTTCCACTGGGTCTGAAGTTCAGTGTATTCAGAAGGATAGCCATTCAAAAATTTAACATATAATTATTTTTTTTAGTTTAAAATAATTAACGAATTATGCATTAAAAAACTCAAAGCTCAAAGTCAAATAATCATACCCCTTTTTAACGGAAAATATGATGGCTTATAATATATAATTTTCTGTGATCTTACATTAAATTCACGCAACAAAATTTTAACAACTCATTCATACTTGAAACATGAATTATCAGGGGTCAAATTTGAAGGATTTTTTTATTACACTAAAATCTCGATACATCATATACTCAGAATTTTCAAGCCTTTTTAAATAACAAAAATGTCTGACATACTGAAATTTAGTGTTGAAATAAATGTAAATAAATGCATAGAAATAAGAGCAATTTTATATTTATAATTGTGTTAAAGCAGTATCACTTGCCTTAATTTCTCTTTATAGAAACACGAAATAAAATTTCTACAACTTAACAAATATTAAAACACAGTTAACGATTAGATCACGCGTTTACTTTGTCGTTCATCAAGCACCTTAAAAGGATAGACTGTCATATACCAATACTGTCCACTTGCAGCTTTGAATGCATTACAGAGAAGTTTAGAATGTCTCGGATTGATTGCTTTCGAATAATTACTATCAGATTAGGGATAGTAAATGAGTTTGAACGTTTCACGTCAGCAGACAGATTGTCAGTAATAACGATTCGTTTCTTTTTCATTCAATACCAAAATGTGATATGTCGATTCAAAATGTGTTTCTAAAAGTCTTTAACTCACCCTCTTCATTTATCACGGACTGTTAGCTGTATGATGAACAAAACAAGAGGTTAGATTTTTAAAATATGTCACCTCCATGTATGTATACATAATATGTGGACTGAAATGTTCGTAGGCTGACACATAGATGGGGCTATTAGTATTAAATCCATATGGTTTTTAGTTAACCCTAATCTTCAAGAGACACGCGTATAAATTTGACATCTGTTGCACCATTAGTATGTGAGTTATAGCATTTTTAGTGAAACAACTTTTGTCAGTTTGAAAAATGGATAAAAAGGAATTTCGTGTGTTAATAAAGCATTGCTTTTTGGAGAAAAAAAATACTATTGAAGCCAAGGCTTGGCTTTTTATTCGGACTTTGCACCCGGAAAATTAACCGTAGAGAAGTGGTTTGCTAAATTTAGAAGAGGCGAAATGAGCACCGAAGACGATGCACGCAGTGGACGCCCCAAAGAGGCTGTTGCAGACGAAAACATCAAAAAAATCCCAAAACAATTTATGATAAACGTGAAGTGAAGTTGATTGAGATTGCTGAGACCCTAAAGATATCAAAGGAATGTGTTGGACATATCGTGAATGAATATTTCGATATCCGAAAGTTCTGTTCAAAGTGAGTGCCGCGCGAGCTCACAATCGACCAAAAACAACAACGAATTGATAATTCTAAGCAGTGTTTGGAGCTGTTCAATTGTAATAAGCCCAAATTTTTGCGTCGATATGTGACGATGGATGAGACATGGCCCCATCATTTCACACCGGTCCAATCGACAGTCAGCCGAGTGGACTGCGCGTGATGAACACTAAAAATGCTATAACACACATACTAATAAGTGCAACAGCTATCAAATTTATACACGTGTCTTTTGAAGGTTAGGGCTAACTAAAAATATGGATTTAGTACTAGTAGCGCTACGAACTTTTCAGCCGACTTGTTAACCTCCATGTCTTTTTACACATATGTATTTATCAAGAAGTTTTCGTATATTCATCACGTGCACGCCAATAATTGCTCATCAGATTCTATCTAAGCCGAAGCTATTTGACAATAGCTACTAACACATCAAATTGATTCATTTTTAATTTTTATTTTGTTAATACTAACCTCGAATTTATTTTTTTTATATCCCTTTAAATTTATTATTTCGCTAAATATGTGTTAATAGCAAAGTAAAACAATTATGAAATTAAAACCTTTGTTTAGTCTTCGTTTTTGCAATAATCGCTTTCAGAAAATGGAACTTTGTTTAGTGTACCATTTTTCTTTATCTATATCTTCTTTTATCAGAAAAGACTTTTCATTGATAAAAATTATTTAATGAGTAATTAGCTTTTTATAACTGCATTGTTAAGTATTAACGTCCTATCTAATAATAATATTAGTAATTATTTTTATTTCTTATCATTTCATTTATACATTGTCAAATTGCAGTCAATAATAATTTTCCTGTTAATTATATGTTTCAATGATTACTGGAATGTACTATATCGAAGTATTATAGATATATTTTTTGCCATGTATTTTGCTTATATATTAAATGTAAATTTAGATTAATACTAAATCTAGTTATAGAATATAATTGAGGTAAGTTAAAGTTTATTTTAATAAGAAATGTATTAAACGCATCAAGTCTGTAATGGACTCTATAAGGCATTAGATATATGAATTGAAAAATAATTTAATTTTTATGATGTTTTTTTTGTTTGCAACAATGGGGACATTAAATTGCAATGGAAACCTATTTTAAGTTGAGTACGATTTATACGGGAACTAAATATGCACTTTTTAAAAATCTCATAGTATAAAGTTTGTAAAAGTACGAAACTTCGTTACCTTTATTTTATTTGAGTGTATATAAATATATCTGTCACTAGCAGACGGCCTTGGCCCACTATGAGGATGTAGTGCCAACAAAGAAGAATATAAAGTTATATTTCAAATATACAATTTAGTTTTTTAACTCATATTTTT
This sequence comes from Caerostris extrusa, assembly GCA_021605095.1. Lineage (NCBI taxonomy): Eukaryota > Metazoa > Arthropoda > Arachnida > Araneae > Araneidae > Caerostris > Caerostris extrusa. The sequence goes on along the minus strand of BPLR01013769.1, from coordinate 6,026 downwards.
AGCACATTGTATATACAATCAATTATTCTAGCTCCAGATTTTTCTTTTATTCCTAACATAATTTTACTCCTATCTGTTTCAGTCTTATTTGTAATATATGTTTAACGAAAAATAAATCTTATAAAATTTCGGAAATTATTATTATTTTTTTTTTATTAATGTAAGAAAAGAAAAACTATATTGAATTATAAAATAAAAGTTTTAATTTAAGTATAAGACAAAAATTGAAAATGAATACTTCTCATTTAGTTACTTCATTGTTTATTTTATCTTATTTTATTAAAATATGGCGTTTTTTAAACTACGCTATTTTTAGAACTATACTGAAAACAATTGATTTTAAAGGGAAGAGAAAGAGAAAATTAAGTTTGAGTTATCACTGTATTTATAATATTAATTTAATTATTCAATTACATTCACTATTTATATTGGTATAAAATTTATTCCATTTTCCTTCTTGTACTAAAGCTTTTTTCTTACATATAAAATAAAAATAAAATAAAATAAAAATATCTGGATATCAAGATGACATGTGGGCTGAAAAGTTCGCAGGCTGTCACATAGATGGCGCTACTAGTATTAAATCCATAAGACTTTTAGTTAGCCCTTACCTTCAAAAGACACGTGCATAAATTTTACAGCTGTTGCACTATTGGTATGTGAGTTACAGCATTTTTAGTGAAGCAACTTTTGTTATTTTAAAAAAATGGATAAAAAGGAAATTCGTGTGTTAATAAAGCATTGCTTTTTGGAGAAAAAAATACTATTGGAGCCAAGACTTGGCTTGATAAACATTATTCTGACTTTACACCGGGAAAATCAACCGTATAGAAGTGGTTTGCTAAATTTAAACGAGGCTAAATGAGCACCGAGTACGATGCACGCAGTGGACGCCCCAAAGTGGCTGTTACTGACGAAAACATAAAAAAGTAAACAAAATACGACCTCGACGATCATAAAAAGTCTCAATTCAGATTTATCAATCTCTGAGTAGGTGGGAGGCTTCTTTCTCGTAAAACGAAGCATATCACCACAGTAGATTCTGGGTAAGAGAGCTCTTCTGCAAGATCATCAAACAATACTGACAAAGGCATTTGGTCTTCACCAGGGGCTAATGCCAATCCAGCATCAATGTTGGTATTGAGTTTATTAATGACCGTCACGGCTGGAGCGGATTTACGTGAATGGGTCGTCATAATCATCGTCGTCTAGATCAGACTCATCGTTCTCTTCCGAAGAGATAGGATTCAGGTCAGCGAAAGCATTTGAACCTTCAGGAAACGATTCTGTTCGAAATTTTTCGAGCCATTCCAAATCGATATTAACGTTTTGTGATTGGTATAAAGGCTGGTTCATTAGATACAAAGCCGCATTGTAAACACGATTGGGATTAACGCATTGATACATAAAGTGCGATTTGAAAGAGAGACGTTTCTTCAATTTCACGTAGATAGTGGCTGAATCGTTTACATTGCGAGGAAGACAGTCGACCGATTTGTGCAAGTCGCGTTAGGAACGTTCGTAACCGATCCCTTGATACCATATAGACGATCCCGGCCTAGCTCTCATGTATTTCCATGAAAGGGATACGAAGAGCAACGAGGCGCTCTTTCCAAGTCATTCAACTCAGACAAACAGGAGGGTTGTTCAGGATATTGAAAGCCATAATTGGCTGCAAGATTTGGAATGTTGCATTTACGAATATGATAGCTGCACGTTTTACAAAAAAAGTCAGCTTCATCCAAGTCGACAGAGAAAATTATTGCAATTTCATTTAAAAGATATGTTCTTTTTCGATCTTTGAGCCAGCTGTTTCTGATGAGAGTAGTCGTTTAATTCGGAATGGGTATTGTTCAAGAAGCAATGAGAGCAGGAAGGAGTAACTGAAGAGGACGAATTAAAAGTATCCTTGAGAGGACAAGAACAGGAGGGAGAGTAAAGAGAAGGAGTTTGAACACATTTCGTGTGTTTAATATTGTCATCGTGAGGGTTGATAGCCTGTTGACGCTTGAGAGTTCGACGCTCCCGTTGAAGGGCATTTTGGCGGGCACGAGTTTCACGCTTCGAACGGGCTATTCTTTTCCTTTCACGATCATGCGCTTTAACATTGTCTTCCATTGTTGTCAACATTGTTCCTAATTTCCATTGTTTCCTATTTGGCATAACTTTATTTCGGATCGGGCATCATTTCAGGTCGTTACCGAAAACAATATCCATTGATACCCATGGGTAAAAATAACTATCAAATTATTTGCCTCAAATACTTTTTAGTAGCAGGTTGTGCTTCATATTAAGCAGATACAAACATTATTTATCCTGCGTTTTTAGCTTCAGTTAAGAGTCTATAAAATTTGCGTTTATTCTCACAAAATTTTTATTATTCATTTAAAATATTTTTTAAATTCATTTACATTAAATGAAATATAATTCAAATCATGCAACAGCATGAAAAGGTTGGAATGGCTGGATGTAGTATAAGGCTTTGATTTTCGAGATAACAAAGCTTGCTACGAAGCTAAGCAAAATAATATCTCTTTCTTCTGCTAAGTATAAGCTCAATAAACATGAGGCTTTACGTTGGAATGCTGATTAGTAAGGATTGAACTTTCACAGGCAAATTGGACAGTATTCCTTTAAATTGTATTGAGATCAAATGTAAGAAAGGTAATGCTTGGAGTTCATGGGTAATCTGTTACATGTCTACCACTGTAAAGGAAAATGACATGAACACAAAATGTTTATAAAATAAATACATTCATTCAAATATTTCATATTCAGGTCATTTTTATTTTTCAATTAATATACCGACAACGAGACCTCGATAGATTTTGTGTGAGTCTAAATATCAAACTACTTGGTAGGATTTTTTTTTACGTTCTATTCCTTACGGTATTTAAATGTTCGGCAAACACATAAGAAGATTTACCTTTAAATCAATTTCATTCCATCATTTCTCTATGATGCTTCTAGCAAACATTAACAAAACCATGTAAATATAACGATATATATATATTATAAGTGTTTCTTAATTATTAATATATTAATAAAACATTTAAAAATTTCAATATAATGATGAAAAATTTTTGCCGAAATAGATTCTGGTGATTGCATATAAATATAAAAGCAGAGCTTAACCAGTTGATTTTTGCTAAAGATCTCATTTAATAAAAATTCACAAGTTCAGAAAATTATGGATTGCCAACTCACTTTTGGACATTTTGGCACTTTGGCACTCCAGCGGCTATCAGATTGCTCCCTGTACTGTACTGTACTCCGGGAGAGGGGGGAGGGTGTAGGATATCGTTCATCAGGGGAAGGGCCGGAAAAAAAGGGCAGATGAGTACTTAAAAGGTAGACTATGTAGGAATATTAAATTTTTGTATTGTAAATAGAAATAGTAATTTTTAGCATTTAAATCATAAACAAAACCTACAAAAAATGCATAAACAAAAGCCATACTTCCTTCAATAAAAGGAACCAACGTCGTTAAGGAATATGATGAGGTGCAGCAGGAAAAATTAGTGAAGACAATTTCTATAGTTACTGTAGAGTAAAAAGTTCTGTTGGTGTGAATGCTGTAAAAAGAATTTCCTATGAGAAAGGCGATGAAAAGTTTCTGTGGTATGTGGAAAGTTGTGTGTTGGACATTGTTAACTGGTTTGTGACGCTATTCAACTTTCTTCTTTGAGAACCACTTATTTAAAACATGTTAAAAATAATCAGGGAGGTATAATATTACCCTAAGGCATGGTATTTTTTTTTAATATTAATAATAAAGAATGTCAATTTTTAACTTTTTGTTCCTGATTAGTTTACTTTGGTTTCACAAGAAAATTAGTATATAAAATTTTCAGTTGTGTAATAATAATAATAATAATTATTATATATATAAATACATATAAACATGTGTGTTAATGGAAAAAGCATTTACGTGTATAATTTTTGAATTTGGTAGAATTTTTATTTTTTATAAATGAAGAAATTGAATTAATATATTTAGAAAATTAAGTTAACCACCTAATGTTCTACTGTGTTCAGCTGAATATAATTCAAAAAAAAAAATTAAATTTTTGAGCAAATGATGTTAAAAAACTTAAACTACAAAGTATTAAATTTATATGTTAGTGATAACTATTACTTCATTGTGATTTATTATCTATATATATTATGCCTTTTGAAAACGAAATTTATACGGAAGAATTTTTATCAGAATTTAACTATCTACTATTTAAAACTTTTACTGCTGTTATTATATTCTGTTACTGAATTAAATAGATAAGGAAAGCATGTCTTTTTAAGCAGGTTAAGAAAAAGATCTAGTGGGTTTGCTAATGAATTAGGTAAACTAGTCTTTCCAAATGTTTAAATAGTAGTTTTAAAAGTTCATTACAAAATCCCTAGAATTAGAGAATTTTTTTTGTTAGATAATCAATTAATTCTACACATGGAAGAAAAAAATCGAAAGAGAAGCAGATATAGAGGAAAAACAATATGTGAGATAACACGAATTAAAAGTGTGTGAATTACAATTAAAGCTAAAGAAATTTTGTCGAAAGGAGAATACGGTAACTCGAGCAAGATGAGTTAATTTTGAGCAAGAAGACTGAATAAAGTCAGGACTAATATGAGCAATGCTAGTTTTGATTCAGAAATTCCGATTAGTGAAAAGGTGGTTCAGGTTAAATTCAGGTTAAATGAATGGTAAACTCAGATGCATTCATGTAAAATGGGAAGCCATAAATTTGAAGGGATTTGAAGGGATCATTTGAAGGGAAGATTTGAAGGGAAGATTGAAGGGAATGCGGAGACTATAGAACTTCAGAAATATCTGATATTGGAAGATTTGTTGGAATATATTGGTAAATATAGTTTAAGAACTTGCTATTAGACCTGCTGTAGAAGCAAATCTTTGCCAATTTTCCACTTAAATGTTGAGCTGATAAGGATAATTTCAGGACTTTGTCCAGTTACTGCCTGCGATAGTAGAAGGATTGCATTAAGGTGCTTTGATAACTCCCATGGTTTTCCTGTTATTGGAAGAAAGGAAAAATATTTGGGAGAGGAAAGGAATATCAAGTCTTTTAAAAGCATTCAGAAGAGTTACTACTCAATGTGGAGGAAAGGAATGCGATAGACCAACCCAGAGCATTTAGGAAATCAGAAGACTTCACTACTCTGGCGGAAACAGATATGAAAAAGAAGACATAAATGAGATAAGAAAAGAAAAAAAAAATAATCTTTCTTAATATCTCAAGTAGCTGAAGCTGGAAAATCGGAGACAGTTCACCTCCCAGAACCAATAAAGCATATGGCAAATGTTGTAAAATTCACCGATGGTCATAATCAAGAAGTCATAGAAATTGAGTATTTGATTGGGAAGTTTTGAATTCAGTTTAATGGATATAACATGTTCCAGGTTAAATATATTTAAGGATCTTTAAAAGGCAATATCTTTGTGCAATTAGGATACCTATATTAAGACAGGTAAGGGAAAGCAACTGGCAATGCCTTTCAGGAATATTCTGGTAAATCATGAGCCTTTTTAGGATATGGAAAAATAAACAGTGCTATATAGATTTGGGTCGTAAACAGGTACATTTGAAAAGACAAAACGTGTCGTCTAAATTGAAAAATCATTTTTTGCTGGAATTTTGGATATTTAGTTAATGTTTCCTATTCTTTCCAAATGGTTGTTTTCTTAAATTTTTATTTGTAATATTATTAATTATGGAACTAATATTTTCCAATATTTTCCTGCATGACTAAAAAATTGAAAACTTACAAAAATGATCTAACAAACTTTATTTTTTTTGACGTATTATTTACTTTGATACTTACTAAGTTTTTATATTGACACTAAGTTTATGTTGTTAAATTAAAATTTTTAAATTGCTAAAGTTAATTAGATGCTACGTATGCATGGAAATTATGAAATTGTCAAATATTTGAGAAACAATTGTGATAATTTGTTTTAGGCTGTAGATACAACTTAATAGATGAAATTTCATGATGTTTTGTTTAAAATA